>CM040437.1:9231374-9243874 GCA_022702705.1 Papilionanthe hookeriana x Papilionanthe teres
TAAAAAAGCCCACTTCCCTTAAACCTTCCTAAAAGCCCACTTCCTTCAAATTCAAAAGCCTAAATCTACCCTAAAGCCCACATGACATCTCCATTTGCCATCCACTTAATTAAAGCCATTCCCTAAGTTCTAATCCCATCATCAAATAATTCCAAATCAAGCCTCATGCCAAATCACCCCTAAATACCAATTTTTTTTCTTAAATCTATTTCCATGAAATTGACTCCACTTTTCCCAAGCCAAAGGTGAGCCATGCAAGCCATGGACAAGCCACATGAAACCATGGAAGGCTTGACATGTGATCAAGCCATTAATGGCAAAAGGAGGGCCCCTTTCCTAATCCTTCTTAAACCCTTTTTACCTTAAGCATGTCACACACTAAACCATGCTTAGCCACCTCATCATGGATGGAGACCACACCATTCTCTCTTGGGCGACCTAAGTGATCCTTTTCAGCCCAAGACCAGGCCTCAGGTGGTGAACCTAGCCCAAAATCATGGGTTGACTCATTTGAACCCAAAATGGTCTTCCCCCCATTCCATTTCAATCCAAGCTCTTTACACATGGCATTGGCCAATTGGCTGCACTAAGCTCCAGCCCTGACCTCCCTGATGACAACAGTGACCTGACCCTGGCCGGCCAGCCACCACAGCCGCCGGAAACCACCAGGCCGAGAGCTCACATGTGAGCCCAAACTTGGAATTCTCACCTGCTGAGTTGCCCCATCCCCAGTGGCCATTGTAGCTGTTCTTCTCTTGCCAAGAGCAGCTGATCCCAAGCCCTAACTCTCCCTGGGAGGCCCTCCACCCTCTCCTATTTAAACACCACCCCCTCTCGGCCATGAGAGGTGCTAAAAACAAACCTTAAGGAAACTCGCCAAAATTGTTCCGTACTACTCCCCATACATAGAGCATTTGATCCCCACCGAATTCCAGCCCAATTCCCTCCAGCCGAGCCCAATTTTGAGCTCAAACTTTAGCCCAAAAACCAGGACACTTCTCCACAGTGGATCAATCCCCAAATTGATTGGTCCTACACCTTCACCAGACCAAGAGAAGGTGTCCACCAGCAAAAGCCCCATCTCCAGGCCACCCAGTTGCTCCAGCCTCCAAGCTTTGTGATCGGCTGTGGTCGAAATCCTACCTAGGCAATTCACCAGACCAGGAGACTTCATCTGGAGCTTGCGGGATCCAATCGAAGGTGAAACAACCCTCGGATCGAAGCCACACTTCTCCGAGCAAAGGTATGGCCTCACTCTTCTTCCCGAGCTTCGAACATTCTCCATTTTCATTAAGTCAATTTCATGCCACATAAACCGTATGGATGTGTTCGTCTTCTCGAGACGAATCCATAGAGCATAAGAACGTTAAATTTGGTCAAGTATCGAGTGAGATCTTAGGCCTAGAAGATGGACGGTTCTCGGGCTAGGAGGCTTGGGGACGATGAACGGATGCCGTTCATTCAATACACGCGCGGACGGACGGCTCAGATGGCGTCGGACCAGGAGATGGTACGTGAACCGCGGGACCCGGGCTGCTGACTCAAGCGGCGGCGTCGAATGAGAGCGCGCCGCCTGGCCGTTCGGAGATGCCGAGGATGACGCGGCGCCGACTCGGATAAATAGAAAATTAGGGATTTTTCCTATTTATTTAATTCCCTGAACTTGGAAAATTCATAAATTTGTTTTAGAAAAGTTAGAAAAATAAAATAAAAATACCCTCTTGCTTAGTGAACAGAGGAGAATAATGTGGAAAAGAAATCATTTAATTTCATCAAGTATTTTATTTTTAATAATTTACTTACTGTTTGCATTCTTTTAATTCTCCATGCATATAGGAAATTCACCATGGCATGAGACCATAGGGCTTTTGAAGCCTCTGAATTTGGGAACATTCCCTGAATTTTCCAAAGTCAGAGGCCATCCCTATGAAGAGTTATTGATTTTTCAACTCTATGTTACTTTTTTGAGTATTTTATTTCCAATAATTAGCATGTTGTGAAATAAATTCTAGGAAAATTTGGTGATGTCTCTTATGACCAGAGGACCCTAGGAAAAATAGGTTTTGAGTTAGTTCATTTAAAATAACCCTAATTCACTTAAACACCCAAAATAGGTCTCTAATTAATTAAAGTTAACCATACATCAAATTGACTTAAAATCAATTCTCCACTGACCTTTAGGATCAGAGGAACCCACCATAAAAATTTGAAGTCAATTGGGCTTGGTTAGCCCTACTAAGTGGGTTGATTAAGCCATTTAGTCATTTTAAACTTTAAAAATTCATAACTTTTAAAATACCTTTCAAAAATTCACCAAATTGGTTTTGGAGCCTCTTTGATATTAGGGGAATTCAAGAAAATTAAAATTTCAATTTTCTAAAAAAGTTGATTTTTAATATTATTTTAATATTTTTAATAATTAAAAAATAATAAAAATCACCAAAATAATAAAATTCACCAAAATGTCACATTTTGAATTTTAATCACTTAGGAACAAACCCCATATTTTTCTTAGGTCTATTTAATTAGATATTAAATTTTAAAACCCTAGGGTAATTTTAAAATTAAAAAAAATATATTTTTTTAGCATTTCCACTAAAATAATTCTAATAAATCATAGAAAAATTAGAAAATTGTAAAAATTAATTCTCTGATTTCCTTGATATCAGAGAGATTTTTGAAAAATATAAATTTCATTTTTCAACCTTTATTTTATTTTTAAATTAATTAATACTCCAAAACTTAAAATAATTATAATAAAAATAATATAATTCAAAAAATCACCAAAATTGGTCCAAGTGGTCCTCTGGTCATTAGGAATGTCCCATAATTTTCTTAAGGACAGAAATTTTCCCTTGGTCATGCTATTAAATTTTCCTTGGAAATTCCTATTTTCCACCAAAAATAATTACATAAATAAATTAAATACAGAAAAATCACATTTTCTCCTCCCATGTCTTTATTGGCATATGAGTGAAGTCACATAAAAATTTCAAGCTCATTTAAGCTCAATTTAGTAAGTTATGAAATTATTAAGCTTGAAGGGCAAAATGGTAATTAAAGAATTTTAACCCTTAATTAAAACTTTAGGTTTAATAAAATTAACAAGTAAAATATTTGATCTTAATCTGATTTGGATGATTGAAATTTAAATAATTAAAGGGTAGAAACCCATTAAAAAATTTAAAATAATTAAAATAAACTTTAATTAAATAATTGATTAAATTTGGAAGAATAATAAAATTGGAATTATTAAAATAGGGATATTTATTAGGAAGAGATTTATTCTTTAATTTAAAGATCCCTAAATTAATCATCCCATTAATATTTAATTCCTAATTAAAAATGATAATTCAAATTTAAGTTTTAAAATGTTAAAGGACTTAATCATTTAAATTAAATTAAAGTTAAATTACTAAACTCTTTTTAAATTTTCAATTAAGTTAAAATTAAAAAATAAAATTAAATTAAAGATTAAATTAAATTAAATTAAATAAACAAATTAAATTAAATTAAATGAATAAATTAAATTAAATTAAATTAAATAAATAAATTAAATTAAATTAGACTAAATTAAATTAAAACAAATTAAATTAAATTAAATTAAATTAAATTAAAACATATTAAATTAAATTAAATTAAATTAAATTAAATCAAATTAAATTTAAAATTAAATCATATTAAACTAAATTAAAGGAAATTAAATCAAATTAAACTAAATTAATTTAACATCAAATCAAACTAAATTGAATTAAATTAAATTAAATTTAAATTAAAATTAAATTAAATTAAATTAAAGTTAAATTAAATTAAAAATAACATCACCTAAGACATGAAAGAAATTAAATATAAAGTAAATTGAACACTATTCCAAATTTAAACCCTTTAACTGAAGTTAAACTAAATCACAAACCATTTGAACACCAATTTGCCTTCAAAATTTTAATTATCATAACTCCTAAACGAACATTAAATGAAATGTTACTTCACTTATAGGACATTCAAATATCCTAGTTCACTGAGTAAGATAACAACAAAACTTAACTAAACCTCGGATGATTACTTCACCTGATTGATTAAATCCATTTGGAATTAAAACAATCCTATCAGTATTGAAAAGATGTTTAAGATTCTTCTTAAGCACTTCCACAATATGATAGGATAATTATAAGAACAATTGAACTTAACTATGCTTTGATGAAGAAAATCGTCCTCAAACCAAAATACATGATCCTAGACGTCATAGGAAATGACTAGCTATAGGGTTAAGAACTTGGTAGAAAACCATAACCCTTCCCTTAGCTTTACCTAGGAACTTGCTTAAATATTCTAATTGTGTTTTAAGTGCAGCTTGGGATGACGGGAAGACCCTCCAGGTATGCTTTTATTTTATTGCAATTTACCTTATTGCAATTTATTTAATCGCATCACACTTACTTTTCTTGCATGATAAACAACTGTTGCATGAAAACCCACACCTTTAGGATAGTCCCTAAAACTGAAACCAAAACTAAATTAAAAGTCATTGCAAGATAAAATTCACCTCCACAACATTTCAAAATATAAAACAACTCAAAATTTAATCACAAACAGTAACACAAAACTACAATTACAACTAAATTAAAACGTCCCGTTGGATGATCGGGAATACCTCGGATGATGTAACCTACGTGTTGCTAACGAGATTTCCCACGGTCTAAATGAAAGTGTGGAACTCATTCAGTTGAGTTTAGCAAATTCATCTGGACTAAGTGAATCCGATAAAATAACGATGCCGGAAGGATGGAACCGTGGGATCTTAACCGGTGTTGTTATAATCAACTTTAAGATTTGTTTTAATTAAAATACAAAACACTCGGAAATTAAGATTTTCTCTAAACCAAAACACTTTTCTCATCTCCTGATTTATGACTTCTAAAACTAAACCTCTGCAACAACAAGGAGCTCGGAGCATGGTGGGCAGCACGGCCATCGTCATCAGTAAAACCTGAGTCTACTTCAGCAAAACTGTCTTAGAATTAAACAACAAAGACATAGGATTTCGAGGTAGTTTGCCTAGTGCAACATAAATCCTCAACCTTTTGTTAGGCATTTGCATTGCAAATTAAGCCCTAACAGGTCTTAGGATTCCGAGGTAGTCGTCCGATACGACATAAACCCTCACATCTTCAAGGCTATTTGTATGATTCTATCATACAAATTTAAGTCCAAATTAATTAAAATTGGCAAGATTGAAACACTAAATAAACATTAGGACTTTCCTAAATCCAAGCCAAACAATAGGATAGTCGGGAAATTACTGAAGTTCGCTTCGAATCCGTAATTTCTCCTACCTTTCTTCCTTTGAAATCCCAAAACAAAATGTTCCAAACTCGATTCATTCCCTATTGAAGTTCCAAAATTCAATCCCTTGAAAACTTAAACTTTGAAATTCTTGAGAGCAGAATTACTGATTATTATCGAGAGTTTTCTTAGGTGATTCCTGTCGCTTAAGATATAATTAACTATAGGAACTTGCCCTTATAGGGAATTTTAAAGAACCCAGGTAATATAAACCCTGTTTAATACTTTCATATTAAGCAGGGGAATTTGTCGGCATATAAAATTGGTTCGCAGACCAAACGGATGTCACAAATCTTCTAGTTTATTTAATCGAGCTCCACCATCAAGCAGTGTGCCTATTCTTCGGGATAGATACACGGTTTGTGGTACGGTGCTCATTTATATAAACTATTTGGGATGTGAGGTCGGTTTGATTTCATATCTTAAAATCTTCAAATTTAAAATTATTTTCTAAATCATATGCTACTTTTCAAATTATTTATTTAAATTAAATTAAAAAATTCGCCGACAATTTCTATTAGGCGACCCCTTTTCAAAATAAAACACACAACCTTAAAATAATGCCGACATATATATATATATATATACATATATATATATATATATATATATACATATATATATATATATCAATATATATTTATATATACCTATATATATATTTTTATTTTTATTTTAGTTAACTATTAAATATTTTTATAATTTTATTTTATTTATAAATAATATACTATATTTAAAATATTAAAAATCAAAAAATAATTTTATAAAAATTAATATATATATATATATATATAGAATTTAATTAACCATTAAATATTTTTATAATTAAATTATATTTATAAATAATATACTATACTTAAAATAGTTAAAATAAAAAAAATAATATTAAATAAATTTATATATATATATATATATATTTCTTTATAATTTATTTAATTATTAAATATTTTTATAATTAAATTATATTTATAAATAATATACTATAATTAAAATATTTAAAATAAAAAAATAAGATTATCTATATATATATCTATATATATCTATATATATATATATATATCTATGTATGTATAAATATATAGATTTATATATACCTATAATATACTATACTTAAAATATTTAAAATAAACAAAATAATATAATATAAATATATATATATATATATATATATATATATATATATATATATATATATATATATATATATATATATATATATATTAAGAAAGGGCTACAAGAGGCCCCTTACATGTTAGAGTGGAAACATTAGTACATAACCATGGAGAAGTGGCCCCAAACACATAACAAGTCAAAAGTCTTCTCAAAAAAACAAAACAAAAAAACAGCATAAGAAAGATACAACTACAAACATTCCACAGAACCAAACCGACCATCAATAGTTCAATTTGAGATAGGGAGCAGCTAATAGATTAGCAGCAATGAGAAGTTTGAGTTGGGAAGGGGGGGTCGTAGATAAAGACAACCTGGAGGAGAGGGCACCAGCTTTTGCAAGCCAGTCAGCAGGTTTATTTCCTTCTCTAAAGTTGAACTGAAAGCAGACTTTGAGTTGGGTTGTAAGTAACTGAATCTTATGGGTCCAGTAATTATGATGCCAGTTAAGAGTAGTGTTGTTTTCAATCATCTGAAACATCTCTTGAGAATCTCCCTCCACAATTAGGGAGGTCTAATGTAGCTTCACTGCCAACTTCATAGCCTAAAAAACTGCTTGTAATTCAGAATCTAAAGCATCTGTTGCCACATGGGGGCCCTGAAAAACAGTAGACACACCCCCTGCTGGTTTTTGAAAATGCCACCCATGCCAGCATTTCCAGTTTTATAACTACCATCTGTGTTCACTTTGACCCAATTATGCTTTGGGGGAAACCAAAATACCTTGGTGATATTGGGGGTCATGCTGGTTTGAGAGGAGGTAATGATGCACATGTTTGGGAAGTTCATGAATTTAATAAGCTTCTACAAGTAGGACATGCAGTGACCGGCCACAGTCTTCTCCTTAATAAGCACATTCTAAAAAATTGCCTTATTTCTGGCCATCCAAATGATCCAAGCAGTGAGCAGGGGGAGAGCAAGCAGATTACAAGCATTGTTCCAATCAGCCCAGCAAGTGATTAGATTGTCCCATTGTAAATTTAATGTGTTGAGTTGAGTCTGCTGAAGAAGATCAGACCAGACCTTTTGGGAGAAACTGCAAGCAAAGAATAAATGAGTAATGGATTCTTCCTCCTTATGGCATAAACTGCAGCAAGAAGGTCCTCTGACCCCTTTTAGTTTTAAGATATCATCAGTAGGTAGGAAGTGGTTGAAAGTCCTCCAGCAGAAGAAAGCCATAGAAGGAGAAAGATAGTTCCCCCAGAAAATCACCCTCCAGGGTACTGCTTCCCAATATATATATTTTTATTTATAATTTTTTTAATTAATAAATATTTTTATAATTAAATTATATTTATAAATAATATGTTGCACTTAAAATATTTAAAATCAAAAAATAGTATTATATATATATATATATATATACACTTATATATTTATTTATTTATAATTTATTTAACTATTAAAAATTTTTTTAGTTAAATTATAATTATAAATAATATACTATATTTAAAATATTTAAAAGAGAAAAATAATATATATATATATATAATTTATTTAATTATTAATTATTTTTATAATTAAATTATATTTATAAATAATATACTATACATAAACATTTAAAATAAAAAAAAATATTATATATATATATATATATATATATATATATATATAATTTACTTAACTATTAAATATAAATGATCAATCCCTGACCTAATGCCCAAACCATTGGCACAATAGGTCAACTTTTGACCAAAAAGTCAATTTTTGTCAAAATAGTCTATTTTTGAATTAATGACCAATTATTGACCCAATAGTCAATCTCTGACAAAAAAATCAACTTTGGTCAAAATGGTCAATCCTTGACCCAATGACACTCATTAACCAAATAGGTCAATTTTTGACAAAAAAGTCAATTTTGGTCAAAATAGTCACTTTTAACCTAATGACGACCCTTTGACCCAATAGGTCAACTTTTGAACAAAAAGTCAACTTTGGTCAAAATAGTGAATTTTTGACACAATGACCAATCCACTGACCCAATAGATCAACTTTTTAACCAAAAAGTCATCTTCGGTTAAAATGGTTAATTCTTGACCCAATTACCAACTCTTTGACCAAATAGGTCAACTTTTGACAAAAGAGTCAACTTTGGTTAAAATGGTCAATTTTTAACCCAATCACCAACCCATTAACCCAATAGGTCTACTTTTAACCAAAAAGTCATCTTTGGTCAAAATGGTCAATTCTTGACCCAATAACTAACTCATTGACCAAGTAGGTCAACTTATGACCAAAAGTCAACTTTGGTCAAAATAATTAATATCTGACCCAATAACCACCCTGTTGGCCCAATAGGTTAACTTTTGACTAAAAATTCAATTTTGGTCAAAATAGGTCAACTTTTGACCAAAAAGTAATGTTTGGTCAAAATGGCCAATTTCTGACCCAATGACCACCCCATTGACCTAAAGACCAACCCATTGACCAATAGGTCGATTTTTTACCAAAAAGTAAATTTTGGTCAAAATAGTTAATTTTTGATCTAATGATCAATTATTCACTTAATAAGCTAATCTCTGACTAAAAAGTCAACTTTGGTCAAAATATTCAATCCTTAACCCAATGACAAACTCATTGACCAAATAGGTCAACTTTTGACCAAATAGTCAATTTAGGTCAAAATAGTCAATTTAGGTCAAAATAGTCAATTTTTAACTGAATGACCACCAATTGACCCAATAAGTCAACTTTTAACCAAAAAGCCAACTTTGGTCAAATGATAACTCAACTTTTGACCAAAATAGGTCAACTTTTGACCGAAAAAGTTAATTTTAGTTAAAATGGTCAACTTCTGACATAATGACCTCTCTGTTGACAAAATGGCTCAACTTTTGACCAAAAATTTAATTTTGGTCAAAATAATTATTTTTTGACCTAATGACCAAAATAGTCAATTTTTTGAATTAATGACCAATTATTGACCTAATAAGTCAATCTCTGACCAAAAAGTCAACTTTGGACAAAATGATCAATGATTTACCCAATGACAAACCCATTGCCCAATAAGTTAAATTTTGACCAAAAAGTCAATTTTGATCAAAATAGTCAATTTTTGACCTAATGACCACCCATTGACCAACTTTTGACCAAAAAGTTAACTTTGGTCAAAATGGTCAATTTTTGACCCAATGATAAACCCATTGACTAAATTGGTCAAATTTTGACTAAGAAGTCAACTTTTTAGGTCAAAATAGATAATTTTTGACATAATGACCAATTATTGACCCAATAAGTAAATCTCTGACCAAAAAGTTAACTTTGGTCATAATTATCAATCCTTGACCCAATGACAAACTCGTTAACCCAACATGTCGACCTTTAAACAAAAAGATAAATTTGGTCAAAAAGGTAAATCCTTGACCCAAAAATCAACCCATCAACCCAATAGATCGACTTTTGTCCAAAAAGTTAATTTAGGTCAAAATAGTAAATTTTTTACATAATTGCTAATTATTGACCCAATAGGTCAACTTTTGAACAAAAAAGTCAATTTTGGTCAAAATTGGTAATTTTTGACCTAATGACCACCCGTTGGCCCAAAAGGTCAACTTTTGACCAACAAGTCAAATTGGGTCAAAATGGTCAATTTCTGGCACAATGACCTAAATGTCAATTTTGGTGAAAATGGTCAATCCTTCATCCAATGACCAACCCATTGACCTAATTTGTTAACTTTTGACTAAAAAGTCAACTTTGGCTAAAATAGTTAATCCTTGACCCAATGACCAACCTATCAATCCAATAGTCAACTTTTCGACCAAAAGTCAATTTTGCCCAAAATTGTCAATTTTTGATTTACTGACCGCCTCATTGACCTAAATAGGTCAAATTTTGACCAAAAGACAACTTTGGTCAAAATTGTCAATCCTTAACCCAATGACAAACCCATTGACCCAATATGTCAACTTTGACTAAAAAGTCAATTTTGATTATCCAAAAAGTCAACTTTGGTCAAGATGGTTAATCTTTAACCTAATGCCCAACCCATTTACCCAATAGGACATCTTTTGACTAAAAAGTCAACTTTGGTCAGAATGATCAATCCTTGACCCAATGATCAACCCATTGGCCTAATAGGTCAACATTTGACCAAAAAGTCAACTTCGGTCAAAATAAAAAATTTTTGAATTAATGACCAATTATTGACCCAATAAGTCAATCTCTAACCAAATAGTCAACTTTAGTCAAAATGGTCAATCATTGATCCAATGATAAACTCATAGACCCAATAGGTCAAGTTTTGACCAAAAACCTAATTTTGGTTAAAATAGTCAATTTTTGACCAAATGACCACCCATTGACCCAATAGGTCAACTTCTGACCAAAAAGCCAATTTTGGTCAAAATAGACAATTTTTAACCCAATGACAAACCCATTTACCCAATAGGTCATCTTTTGACCAAAAAACTCATCTTTGGTAAAAATGGTTAACTTCTTGATCCAATTACTAACACATTGGCCAAATATGTCAACTCTTGACCAAAAAGTCAACTTTGGTCAAAATGGTTAATTTCTGACCCAATGACCTCCCCGTTGACCCAATGGGTTAACGTTTGACCAAAAATTCAATCTTAGTCAAACTAGTCAAATTTTGACCTAATGACCAATTAATGACCAATTAATGACCAAATAAGTCAATCTCTGACCAAAAAGTTAATTTTTGTCAAAATAATCAAATTAATAATACATTATACTTAAAATATTTAAAATAAAAAATAATCCTAAATAAATTTTTATATATATTAATATATATTTATGTACCTCTATAAATATATTTTTATTTATAATTTTTTAAGTATTAAATATTTATATATATATAGAAATATATATATATATATATATATATATATATTTATATATAAAGATATAAATTTATTTATTTATAATTTATTTAACTATTAAATATTTTTATGATTAAATATTATTTTTAAATAATATACTATACTTAAAATATTTAAAATAAAAAAATAATTTTAAATAAATATATATATATATATATATATATATTTACATTTATATATACACATATATATCTATTTATTTAAAATTTATTTAACTATTAATTATTTTTATAATTAAATTATATTTATAAATAATATACTATTCTTAAAATAGTTAAAACAAAAAATATTAAATAAATTTATATATTTAAATATATATATATATATATATACCTATATATATATTTAATTATTAAATATTTTTATATTTAAATTTTGTTTATAAATAATATACTTTACTTAAAATATTTAAATTAAAAAAATAATATTATATATATATATGTAAATTTATGTATATATATATAACTAAATATACCAACTCGTTGACCAATTATTTTTAACCCAATGACCAACCCATTGACCCAATAGGTCTACTTTTGACCAAAAAGTCATCTTTGATCAAAATGGTCAATTCTTGACCCAATTACCAACTCATTGACCAAATAGGTCAACTTTTGAACAAAAAGTCAACTTTGGTCAAATTGGTCAATTTCTGACCCACTGACCTCCCCGTTGACCCAATGGTTAAACTTTTTACAAAAAATTTAATATTTGTTAAAATAATCAATTTTCGACCTAATCACCAATTTTAGACCCAATAAGTCAATATCTCAGCAAAAAGTCAACTATCGTCAAAATGATCAATTCTTGACCCAATGATGACCCCATCGACCCAATAGGTCAACTTTTGACCAAAAAGTCAACTTTGGTCAAAATGATCAATTTTTGACCCAACGACTAACACAGTGACCCAGTTGGTCAACGTTTGACCAGTTGGTCAATGTTTGACCAAAAAATCAATTTTGGTCAAAATAGTCATTTTTTAACCTAATGACCAATTGTTAACCCAGTAAGCCAATCTCTGACCAAAAAGTCAACTTTGGTCAAAATAGTCTATCCTTGACCCAAGATCAGCCCATTGACCCAATCGATTAACTTTTGACAAAGAATTCAATTTTTGTCAAAATAGTCAATTTTTGACCA
>CM040437.1:9248874-9251374 GCA_022702705.1 Papilionanthe hookeriana x Papilionanthe teres
TGGTATGGATCATTCTGATGCAACACCCCCTAGAATTACTAGGGCTGGTAAGGCATTACACCATGATTAATCTGATTTGCTGGAATGTTAGGGGTGTGGCAAGCCCTGGCACCCTTAATAGATTACTACATCTTAACAGGACTTTTAAACCTTGGATTATAGCATTACTGGAACCTATGGTGCATACCAACATCTCTAAATTCACTAAAAGATTTCCGGATTCCATTTTCACTCCAACCGCAACAATAAGATCCGGATTTTTACAAGAAAGGAGCTAAACCGCAATGTTCAACTTGATAATTATCAATTTCTCCATTTACGAGCTTGGGATGGATTCTTTCCAGAGGCTACTATCATCTATGCCTGGGTGTACTCCTATGGATAGAGTTTCTCTTTGGAATGAGTTGTGGCGGATCAAGTACAAGTAACTCTTCAAATTGGCTTGTCAGCTGGGGATTTTAACCGCATTAGAGATCCCCAGTGAGAAAAGGGGGGAAGAACTCCTGATCTTAATACCATGCTACAATTCTCTCAGAATATCACTAATGCAGGATTATTTGATCTAGGATACATTGGTACCCCTTTCACATGGAAGAGAGGTAATTTGCTTGAGCGAATTGATAGAGCTTTAGCTAATGACCATTGGCTCAACACTTTTCCCATAACTCAAGTGCAGCATTTACACAGGGCAACATCTGACCACTCCCCACTACTAATTCAGATTTCTTTCAGCTCTTACAATGGGTACTCCCAGTTTAGATTTCTCAATGCTTGGTGCACTCATGATAGCTTTCTAGCTGAAGTACACAGAGCCTGGAAGGTCCCCGATCACATTAGCTGTAGTCCTCTTGTGAGACTATGGAGATTGCAAAAGAATGTAGCTTTTAAACTTAAACCGTGGAATAAGACTCGGTTTGGAAATATTTTTCAACAAGTGAAGGATGCGAAGCTAAAGTCCATTTGTTGGAAGCTGCAAATGATTTGGGGGAGAATCAGGCACATGAACTTGAAATTGCCCAGTCAGTTTTATTCCAAGCACTGGAAAGGGAAGAGGATTTTCTACAACAAAAAGCTGCTGTAAACAAATACCTTTATGGGGACAGGAATTCTAAGTATTTTCATGCAGTCATTAAGCACCGTAAGAAAAATAAATGCTATACTTAAAATCAAGGATGAGTCCGGCAATTGGGTTACCGACCAATCTTCCCTCTCACAAAGTGCTCGTATTACATTTTCGAATTTGTTTGCTGAATGTACTTATATCTTCTACTTCATTTGTTGCTGAGATGTTTTCGATCATCAAGATTATGTGAATCAGCTTAATTTAACTTTCTTACCCGATAAACGGGAGGTATTGCAAGCTTTAAAGAGTATTGATGGTAATAAAACAAGCAGAGCCCTGATGGGTTTACTTCAACATTTTATATTAAAGCTCGGGATATTGTGGGTGCTGATCTTATTCAGCAGTTCATTCTTTCTTTCTTGGATCCGATCTTCCTAAATATTTCGCTGCAGCCAACATTGCACTTATTCCCAAAGGATCTCAAAAAACCAGATGGACTGATTTCGGACCTATCGGTCTTACTACTACCTTTTCTAAAATAATTAGTAAAATTCTTGTGGGAAGACTACAACCCTATCTTAACCAATTGATCAGCTCTAACCAATCCGCTTTTGTGCGGGCGGAACTATTATTGATAATTGTCTTTTGGCTCGAGAACTGTTACTTGATATTGATAAGAAATGTAGGGGACACAATTTACTTCTCAAATTGGATCTTAAAAAGGCTTATGATTCTATCGGTTGGAAATTTATTGATTTAGTACTTAAAGCTAGAGGTTTCCATCCCGATTTTTGTACTTTAATTCAAAGATGGTCGTCTAACGTTTACTACGGTGTCCTCGGTCAATGGCCGCAGCTGTGGTTTCTTCAAAGCCGGTAGGGGGCTGAAACAAGGAGACCCATTGTCTCCAACCATCTTCATATTGGCTTTTGATTACTTCTCGTAACTCGAATGCTGCTCAAACAATTTATCCTTATCTCCATTTTAAGCATGGTTCTTCACGGATGATAAGTCATTTGGCATATGCCGATGATGTTATCATTTTCACCAATGGAAGTAAGCTTGCCGTTAAGAAAACCTTGCAACCGATCGATCATCTAGCCTTGGTTGCGGGCCCGGAATTAAACCAAAGGAAGTGTCAATTTTTGGT
The DNA here is from genome assembly GCA_022702705.1 of Papilionanthe hookeriana x Papilionanthe teres. NCBI lineage: Eukaryota > Viridiplantae > Streptophyta > Magnoliopsida > Asparagales > Orchidaceae > Papilionanthe > Papilionanthe hookeriana x Papilionanthe teres. Next base: position 9,251,088 of record CM040437.1, read on the forward strand.
CGGCAAAGGGTTCAATCATCAACGAGTGGGTGAAAGAGTACACCGGGTTCTCTCGCTGCTGATCTCCCCTTGAAATATTTAGGTGCACAACTAATTAAAGGAAGGAGAAAGCAATCTCAGTATGATGAAGTTGTTAAGAAGATTACATCAACTTTAAACTACTGGACTAATACCTTTCTATCTAATGGTGGAAGATTAACTTTACTTAAGAGTATACTCTCAACCTTTCCCCTTTATCAGCTTACAAATAGTTAGAATGAAAAAAAGCACCCGTGAAAATGTTAGAA
>CM040437.1:9256374-9263874 GCA_022702705.1 Papilionanthe hookeriana x Papilionanthe teres
TTTATTTATAATTCATTTAAATATTAAAATTTTTTATAATTAAATTATATTTATAAATAATATACTATACTTAAAATATTTAAAATAAACGAATAATATTAAATATATATATATATATATATATATATATATATAATTTTTTTAATTATTAATTAATTTTATAATTAAATTATTTTTATAAATAATATATTGTACTTAAAACATTTAAAATAAAAATAATTATATTATATATATATATATATATATATATATTTATATATATACCTATATATATTTTTATTTAAAATTTACATAACTATTAAATATTTTTTTAATTAAATTATATTTATAAATAATATACTATACTTGAAATATTTAAAATAAAAAATCAATATTAGATAAATTTATATATATATATTCCTATAAATCAATATTAAATAAATATTTCATACCTATATATATGTATTTTTATTTTTAATTTATTTAATTATTAATTATTTTTATAATTAATTTTTTTTAAAAATAATATACTATAGTTAAAATATTTAAAATAAAAAAATTATATTAGATATATATATATATATATATATTTATATATACCTATTTATATATTTTTATTTATAATTTTTTTCATTCTTAAATATTTTTATAATTAAATTATTTTTATAAATAATATGCTATACTTATAATATTTAAAATAAAAAAATAATATTATATATATATATATATATATATATATATATTGTGAAACAATTGCAACCTAACCTTCACCTTCTTATATCTCCTAATCAGTCGGTGTTTATCCAAGGTAGAGGGATCACTGATGTTATCATATCAGCTCAAGAGATGATCCACGAGATTGATAAAAAATGTAGGGGGGTCAATATGGTGACTAAATTGGATATTCGCAAAGCTTATGATTCTATGAGTTGGGATTTTACTTTGGGTGTTCTCAGAGCTAGGGGTTTTCCTACCCCCTTTTGTTTACTTATTTCCAACTGGCTTCATTCTAATCTTTATAGCATCCTTATTAATGGTGAGGTTCATGGCAACTTCAGTGCGAGCCGTGGGATTAAGCAGGGCGACCCTCTTTCTCCCACTATTTTCATTTTGGTTTTTTATTATTTTTCTCATCTCTTAAATGACCTCTTCGTTAAAAGGCTGAATCTCCATTTTTCTTCTAAATCTAGCGTGTTGGTTTCCCATTTAGATTATGCGGATGACGTCGTCCTTTTCTCTAACGCTTCCAAGGTTTCTATTAAGAAAATTTTCCAATTTTTAGAGGACTTTCAAGCTTTTTTCGGGTAACATTTCAACGCTACCAAGTGTCATTTATATTTTGGGAACTTTGTTGATGGTAGGAATTTCTCCTGGGCTACTCACTACACTGGGTTTGCTATTTCCACCATTCCCTTAAAGTATTTTGGGAGTTCATTTGCTTAAGGGTAGGATGAGACAAACTCAATTTAATAAGGTTGTTAAAAAAATTAAGAACCTCATTCTTGATTGGAAAAATAAGTTCTTATCCTTGGTGGTCGTATTATTGACCTTAAGAGTATCCTTCAGAGCCTGATGTTTTATGGTTTACAAGTCCTGCCCGTTAAGATTACCACTCAAAAAATTATTGAGAGATGCTTTAATAAATTTCTTTGGGCGGGTATGTACTCTGGTAAAAAGTGGTGCTCTTGGAAGAAAGTATGTCAACCTACCACTGCCGGTGGTTTGGGATTCAAACAACTTCACCACATTGCTGAGATTAATTTATTCAAACATTAGCTCAATTTTTGTAAGCATGATTCGTTATGGTCTTCTTTTGTTCATGATAAATATTGCAGGAATCGTCTCCCTTCTCTCGTTTTCTGGAGGAAGGGTGATTCTAGAATGTGGAAGCGAATCTTATCTTGTAGGGATTGGGCTAAACACCTTATTTACTGGGACTTGGGCAATGGTAACATATCATTTTGGCATGATACTTGGTCTCCGGTTCATTTTATTCCTGGACCGGATGCTAACGACGATCTTCTTGTGTCCGATGTTTGGCGGGATCACACTTGGAATATTCAGATTTTGCATCAACTTGTTGGGGTCGATAATGCTAGCTTTATATCTACCATCCCTTTTGACTCGACTAAGATTGACTATCCTATAATGAAATTTGCATCAAATAGAACTATCTCAAAGATGATTTACTACCATTTGCATCATTTTTAGCTAACCTCTTGGGGTAAGAGCATTTGGTCACATGCTTTAACCCCCTTCGATGTCTTTTTTAGCTTGGAGAATTTTTCATAAGTTTTTGCCTTGCAATGATATTCTTAAGTTGAAAGGACTTCGGTTAGCTTCTAGATGTTGTTTTTGTAAGATGGAGGAAGAGTCTTTACATCACATTTTTATTACTTGTCCTTTCTCTCGTTCTATTTGGATGAAAGGGGGTCGTTGGTTTGGCACTTATGTCCGTCCGGGTGAGGATTTTAATGACTTATGGGCTTTCGATCGCCAGCCTAATCATTTTTTTACCATCTATCCCTTTATTATTTGCTGGTTTTTATGGATGGCACGAAATGCCATTCATCACAAATGCACTTCGGTTTCTTCCAATACTATTTTCTCCAACATTGTGGCCTATGTTAACAAGGTTTATAAGCTAAGTAATATGAAGGCTAGTTTCTTCTCGGGCATTGCACATTTTGACCACAGTGTTCATGAGTTAGTTACCTCTCCGCAACTCCCTATTTTGGTGAGATGGCGGCCGCCCAATACTGATTGGGTTATATTTAATGTCGATGGGAGTTGGAGACCGTCCCGTGCCAGGGTTGGTGGAGTTGCTCGTAATTCAGAAAAAAAATGCATGCTCTTCTTTTCTTCCCCTTGTATTGCGGACACTCCATTGCAGTCTGAAGCGCATGCCTTAATGTTGGCGGTCTCTATTGCGGTGCGTTTCAATTGGCATTGCGTTATTTTTTAGGTGGATTCGTCTAATTTATTTCTTGATTTAACTAATAATATATCGATACTGTGGGATATTATATATTATATAATTCGTATTAAATAAATCATTTCTCATATCTCGATCAGTTGGAATTTAATCTACAGGGAAGGAAATAGACCAGTTAATTGGTTGGACAATCTCAGTTCATTAAGCGCTCAGATTTTGGTGGGTACTAACCCGCCCCCAGACCTATCAATTTTGCTCAATGGAGATAACGTGGATATACTAATTCTTCGATTCTCTTGATCTTCTTATTCTTTATTTGAGCAGTAACTGGTACTACCCCTTTGTTATTTATACATACATAAATATTTATAGATATGAATGTATAATTTTTTTCATAACTATATATAGATATACATATGTCAAAAATATATATATATATATATATATATATATATATATATATATATATATATATATATATATATATATAAATTGTTGTTTATATATATGAATTCTATTTATACAGTTATGGTATATAAACTTATATATATTTATCTATATAATTTTATATTCAATATATTTATATATATAGCTTTATATATATATATAAATACATGCAGCAATCCTTATATGAAGCAATCTTTATATGCCATGGTTTCTATTCCTTCTAGTTCATGTGTGACGTATTTTATTTTGCTATCTAAAGACTATGCAAACTTTTTTGTCGTTGGCCGTTTGCTGTTTGATTTCTTCCTAATTGCACAGTGCTCTCTCTCACACACACACACACACACACACACACACACACACACACACACACACACACACACACACACACACACACACAAATATATATATATATATATATATATATATATATATATATATATATATATAAACCTTACATATATATACAAACCTTATATGTGTGTATTATGTCAGGTTTGGTTCTGTACCTGCATGTAACAGGAGCGCGCTCGAACCATTACATCCTCTCCAGCGTCTTGCATGAAGGAAGTTAATACTGCATACTTAGGACCTTAGCTTCGCGGCGAAATACTCTCCATCAACTCTACAGCACTATTTTATTGCCTCTACTAAAATCCACAGAAAAAGGAGCGAGGAATATTTCTTCTTTGCCCAGTTATTAGCTTGCTGGAGTTTCATTTCTGTGCAGCCACACTTTAATTTGCTTGTGATATTCATGACGTGCTACCTGCAATGTTCCTTTTGATATGAGATTAAACTTGCTGTGTTTTTCGTTATTGCTACAATGATTGCTCTTTTGTTTGGCGTCGAGTTGTACCGTGAAGGTCAAACCTTTCCGGATGACAATATAAGAGCTTCACCTCCCCACCGCTTTTTCTAACATTTACATGATATCAAGGCGTAGGGAGCCATAAGAAAAATATACATACATACATACATATACATATATATACATATATATATATATATATATATATATATATATATTTATAATTTATTTAATTATTAAATATTCTTATAATTAAATTATATTTATAAATAATATACTGTACTTAAATTATTTAAAATAAAAAAATAATATTATATATATATATATATATACATATAGATTTATTTATTTATAATTTATTTAAGAATTAAAAATTTTTTTAGTTAAATTATATTTATAAATAATACACTATACTTAAAATATTTAAAATAAAAAAATAATATTAAATAAATTTAAATATATATATATATATATATATATATATATATATATATATATATATATATATATATATAAGCTATATATATTTTTACTTATAATTTATTTAATTATTAATTATATTTAAAAATAATATATCGTATTTAAAACATTTAAAAAATAAATAAATAAAAATATTAAAAAAATGATATTAAATAAATTAATATATATATATATAAATATATATAATTTTTTAAACTATTAAATATTTTTATAAATAAATTATATTTAAAAATAATATACTATACTTAAAATATATAAAATAAAAAAATAAAATTATATAAATTTATATATAAATATATATATATATATATATATATATATATATATATATATATATACTTATCTTTTTTTTAACTATTAAATAATTTTATAATTAAATTATATTTATTAATAATATATTATACTTAAAATATTTAAAATAAAAAAATAATATTATATATATATATATATATACCTATATATATTTTTATTTATAATTTTTTTAATTATTAACTATTTTTATAATTAAATTATATTTATAAATAATATACAATACTTAAAATATTGAAAATAAAAAAATAATATTAAATAAATTTTTTAATATATATAAATATATATTTATGTACCTATATATATATATATATTTATAATTTGTTTAATTATTAAATATTTTTATAATTAAATTATATTTATAAATAATATACTATATTTAAAATATTTAAAATAATAAAAAAATATTAAATAAATTTATATATATATAGCAATATATATATATATATATATTTATTTATAATTTTTTTATTCAATAAATAATTTTATAATTAAATTATATTTATAAATAATATGCTATACTAAAAATATATATAAAAAATAATATTATATATATATATATATATACACTTATAAATTTATTTATTTACAGTTTATTTAAAATAAAAAAATAATATTAAATATATATATATATATATATAGCTATATATATTTTTTTATTTATAATTTACTTAACTATTAAATATAAATGAAATGATCAATCCCGACCTAATGCCCAAACCAATGGCACAATAGGCAACTTTTGACCAAAAAGTCAATTTTGGTCAAAATAGTCTATTTTTGAATTAATGACCAATTATTAACCTAATAGTCGATCTCTAAGCAAAAAGTGAACTTTGGTCAAAATAATCAATCCTTGACCCAATGATAAACTTATTAAACAATAAGTCAACTTTTGACCAAATAGTCCATTTTGGTTGAAATAGTCATTTTTTGACCTAATGACCACCCTTTGACGCAATAGGTCAAGTTTTGAACAAAAAGTCAACTTTGGTCAAAATGGTCAATTGTTGACACAATGACCAACCCACTGACTTAATAGATCAAATTTTTGACCAAAAAGTCATTTTCGGTCAAAATGGTGAATTCTTGACCCAATTATCAACTCATTGACCAAATAGGTCAACTTTTGGCCAAAAAGTCAACTTTGGTTAAAATGGTCTATTTTTAACCAATGACCAACCCATTGACCCAATAGGTCTACTTTGACTAAAATGTCATCTTTGATCAAAATGGTTAAATTATTGACCCAATTACCAACTCATTGACTAAATATGTCAACTTTTGACTAAAAGTCAACTTTGGTCAAAATAGTCAATATCTGACCCAATGACCACACCATTGACCGAATAGGTTAACTTTTGAAAAAAATTCAATTTTGGTCAAAATAGTTCAACTTTTGACCAAAAAGTAATCTTTGGTCAAAATGGTCAATTTCTGACACAATGACCACCTCATTGACCCAAAGACCAACCCATTGACCCAAAAAGGTCGGTTTTTGACTAAAAAGTAAATTTTGGTCAAAATAATTAATTTTTGATCTAATGACCATTTATTCAGTCAATAAGTTAATCTCTGACAAAAAAAGTCAACTTTGGTCAAAATATTCAATCCTTAACCCAATGATAAACCCATTGACCCAATAGGTCAAGTTTTGACAAAATAGTCAATTTTGGTCAAAATAGTCAATTTTGGTCAAAATAGTCAATTTTTGACTGAATGACCACCAATTGAGCCAATAAGTCAACTTTTGACCAAAAAGTCAACTTTAGACCAGTAAGTCAACTTTTGACAAAAATAGGTCAACTTTTGACCAAAAAAGTTAATTTTAGTCAAAATGGTCATCTTCTGACAAAATGACATCACCGATGACCCAATGGCTCAAGTTTTTACCAAAAATTTAATTTTTGTCAAAATAATTAATTTTTGACCTAATGACCAAAATAGTCAATTTTTTGAATTAATGACCAATTATTGACCCAAAAAGTCAATCTCTGACCAAAAAGTCAACTTTGGACAAAATGGTCAATGATTGATCCAATGAAAAACCCATTGCCAATAAGTCAAATATTGACCAAAATGTCAATTTTGGTCAAAATAGTCAATTTTTGACCTAATGACCACTCATTGACCAAATAGGTCAACTTTTGACCAAAAAGTCAACTTTGGTCAAAATGGTCAATTTTTTACCCAATGATCAACCCATTGACTAAATTGGCCAAATTTTGACTGAAAAGTCAACTTTTTAGGTCAAAATGGACAATTTTTGACCCAATGACCAATTATTGACCCAATAAGTAAATCTCTGACCAAAAAGTCGACTTTGGTCATAACTATCAATCCTTAACCCAATGACAAACCCATTGACCCAACATGTCAACTTTTGAACGAAAAGATAACTTTGGTCAAAATGGTAAATCCATAACCCAATAACCAACCCAATAGATCGACTTTTGTCCAAAAAGTTAATTTTGGTCAAAATAGTAAATTTTTTACATAATTGTCAATTATTAACCCAATATGTCAACTTTTGAACAAG
>CM040437.1:9268874-9506374 GCA_022702705.1 Papilionanthe hookeriana x Papilionanthe teres
CAAAAAGTCAATTTTGGTCAAAATAGTAAATTTTTTACATAATTGCCAATTATTGGCCCATTAGGTCAACTTTTGAATAAAAAAGTCAATTTTGGTCAAAATTGGCAATTTTTGACTTAATGACCACCTCATTGACACAAAAAGTCAACTTTTGACTAAAATGTCAAATTGGGTCAAAATGGTCAATTTCTGACACAATGACCTAAATGTCAACTTTGGTGAAAATGGTCAATCTTTCATCCGATGACCAACCCATTGACCCAATTTGTTAACTTTTGACTAAAAAGTTAATTTTGGCCAAAATAGTTAATCCTCGACCCAATGACCAATCTATTGACCCAATAGGTCAACTTTTGACCAAAAAGTCAATTTTGCTTAAAATTGTTAATTTCTGATCTACTGACCGCCTCATTGACCTAAATAGGTCAAATTTTGAACAAAAGACAACTTTGGTCAAAATTGTCAATCCTTAACCCAATGACCAACCCATTGACCCAATATGTCAACTTTGACCAAAAAGTTAATTTTGATTAAAATAGTCAATTTTTGACCTAATGACCAATTTTTGACCCAGTAAACCAATCTCTATCCAAAAATTCAACTATGGTCAAGATGGTTAATCTTTGACCTATTGCCCAACCCATTGACCCAATAGGACATCTTTTGACAAAAAAGTCAACTTTGGTCAAAATGATCAATCCTTGACCCAATGACCAACCCATCGACTAATATGTCAACATTCGACCAAAAAGTCAATTTCGTCAAAATAAAAAATTTTGAATTAATGACCAATTATTGACCCAATAAGTCAATCTCTGCCCAAATAGTCAACTTTAGTCAAAATGGTCAATCCTTGATCCAATGACAAACTCATAGACCCAATAGGTAAACGTTTGACCAAAAATCCAATTTTACCCAAAATAGTCAATTTTTTATCAAATGACCACCCTTTGACCCAATTCAACATTTGACCAAAAAGTCAACTATGGTCAAAATGGACAATTTTTGGCCCAATGACCAACCCATTGACCCAATAAGTTATCTTTTGACCAAAAGAGTCATCTTTGGTAAAAATGGTCAACTTCTTGATCTAATTACCAACACATAGGCCAAATATGTCAACTTTTGACTAAAAAGTCAACTTTGGTCAAAATGATCAATTTCTGACCCAATGACCTCCTCGTTGACCCAATGGGTTAACTTTTAACCAAAAATTTAATCTTGGTCAAAATAGTCAATTTTGGACCTAATGACCAATTAATGACCAAATAAGTCAATCTTTGACCAAAAGGTTAATTTTTGTCAAAGAAATCAATCCTTCACCAAATGACAAACACATTGACCCAATAGGACAACTTTTGACCAAAAAGTCAATTTTGGTCAAAATAGTCAATTTTTGACCTAATGACCACCAATTAACCCAATAAGTCAATTTTTAACCAAAAAGTCAACTTTAGTCAAAATGGTCAATTTTTGACCCAAAGACCCACCCGTTAACCCAATATATCAAATTTTGACCAAAAAATTTTCTTCGGTCAAAATGGTTAATTCTTGACCCAATTACCAACTCATTGACCAAACAGGTCAACTATTGACCAAAAAGTTAACTTTTGTCAAATTTATCAATTTCTGACCCAATGACCACCCCGTTGATCCAATGGGTAAACTTTTGACAAAAAATTTAATTTTGGTCAAAATATTCAATTTTTGACCTAATAACCAATTTTAGACTCAATAAGCCAATATCTAAACAAAAAGTCAACAATGGTGAAAATCATCAATCCTTAACCCAATGATCAACCCATTGACCCAATAGGTCAACTTTTGACCAAAAAATCAACTTTGGTCAAAATGATCAATTTTTGACCCAACGACCAACACATTGACCCAGTAGGTCAACGTTTGACCAAAAAATCAATTTTTGTCAAAATAGTCAATTTTTGACCTAATGACCAATTATTAACCCGATGAAGCCAATCTCCGACCAAAAAGTCAACTTTGGTTAAAATGGTCTATCCTCGACCCAATGAGCAACCCATTAACCCGATGAGTCAACTTTTGACAAAAAGTCATCTTTGGTCAAAATGGTCAATTCCTGATCCAATGACCACCTCATTGACCTAATGGGTTAACTTTTGACAAAAAAATTAATTTTGGTCAAACTAGTCAATTTTTGACCAAATGACCAATAACTGACCCAGTAAACCAATTGTTGACCTCATTTTACAATGAGTCAATACCCTTATGACCTAAAAAGTCAACTTTGGTCAAAATGGTCAGACCAGACCTAGTGACCAACCCTGTTGACCCCATAGGTCACCCTTATAACCTAAAAAAGTCAACTTTGGTCAAAATGGTCAAACCAGACCTAATGACCAACCCTGTTGACCCCATAGGTCAACCTTATGACCTAAAAAGTCAACTTTGGTCAAATTGGTCAAACCAGACCTAGTAACCAACCCTGTTGACCCCATAGGTCAACCTTATGACCTAAAAAGTCAACATTGGTGAAAATGGTCAAACCAGACCTAGTAACAACCCTGTTGACCCCATAGGTCAACCTTATGACCTAAAAGTCAATATTGGTCAAAATGGTCAAACCAGACCTAGTGACCAACCCTGTTGACCCCATAGGTCAACCTTATGACCTAAAAAGTCAACATTGGTCAAAATGGTCAAACCAGACCTAATGACCAACCCTGTTGACCCCATAGGTCAATCTTATGACCTAAAAAGTCAACTTTGGTCAAAATGGTCAAACCAGACCTAGTGACCAACCATGTTGACCCCATAGGTCAACATTATGACCTAAAAAGTCAACATTGGTTAAAATGGTCAAACCAGACCTAGTGATCAACCCTGTTGACCCTATTAGTTAACCTTATGACCTACAAAGTCAACATTGGTCAAAATGGTCAAACCAGACCTAGTGACCAACCCTGTTGATCCCATAGGTCAACCTTATGACCTAAAAAGTCAACATTGGTCAAATTGGTCAAACCAGACCTAATGACCAACCCCGTTGACCCCATAGGTCAACCTTATGACCTAAAAAGTCAACATTGGTCAAGATGATCAAACCAGACCTAGTAACCAACCTTGTTGACCCCATAGGTCAACCTTATGACCTAAAAAGTCAACTTTGGTCAAAATGATAAAATCAGACCTAGTGACCAACCCTGTTGACCCCATAGATTAATCTTATGACCTAAAAAGTCAACATTGGTCAAAATGGTCAGACCAGACCTAATGACCAACCCTGTTGACTCATAAGTCAACCCTTTCACCCAATGACACATTTAAAATCCCACAATGACAAAATCACAAATACTGGACATTTTAAAATTAAAATGATCAATTTGGGTTGACTTGGGTCAACCCAGGTCAAAATTTGTCAACACCTATCTATTTTGATTAAAATAGATAAAAATGAAATAAAAACAACAAAATTAATCAAATAATTAATTTCAAAATTATTTTGATTAATTAAAATGATTAATGATTTAATTTTTAATATTTTAATTAAATGACATAATTAATTAAAATGAAAATTAAATTAAAATCATAAAATGAAAAAATGGTAAAATTAATCAATTAAATAAATTGAAATTATTTTCAATTAATAAATTGATTAATAAAACATTTTCCAACAATTTTAATTAATAAAATAATTAATTAAAATGGGAATTAAGAAAGAAAAGAAATGACACATAAACTTCTCATAATTAGTTAGGCTAATTAACACATAATTACGCCCACTTTAAAACCACTTAGCCATGGGTTAACACCCATCATGATGCATGGGGTGAGGTGTCTCTTCCTCCTTCACCCTAGGCTTCATTTAGCTATGAGGTGGCCGGCCAACATGAGGCCTCATCTCCCACCTCCCAAGCTACCCAATGGAAGGAAAACCATGCATGAAACCCCCCCACCATGGTTAGAAAGAATGATGAGGGATAAGCTTGTGTGTCACCATTTCGCTAAGCTTAAGAGATGATGTGTAAGCTCCCTAAGAAGGATAGAGGCGACTCATCATGCACCTCTTACATAAGCCAATGAGGGAGAGACAAAGCAAAGGAAATCATCATGGAAAGCTTAGGGAGAAGGAGCCATGCATATCCTCAGCCGATTTCTTCATCCAATGGACTGATAGGGGAGGTAACTACTCCCCTAGAGCAACCTAAGCTAAACCATGGCCTCCCCTTGGCTATAAAAAGAGCCCATACCCGAGCCTAGCAAGGAAGAAAAAAATATTAGGGAGACCCATAGGCTGCCCAAATCCTCTGGCCCCCAACATAAGAACTCTTCCTAACAGTCTCAGCAATCCATTAGGATCAAACCCAAGCCATAGATTGAGCCTATTTGAGCCAATTTGATCAAATTTCAAAAACATCCCAAATTAGGTACTTCAAAATTCTCCCCTAAGCCCGATTACTGGATCAAATTGCTGCAGCAATAACCTTCCATTGGAGTCCTAGAAGGCAACCATAAGGTCTGATCTAGCTTGATTTGCTTGTGGCAAAGGTATGGAATTTTTCTTTACAAATAATTCATATTTTCGATATATCATGTGTTATACTAGCCCAGAAGTGTATCATCACCGTATGGATGGATACTTCTCATCCAGATGCTCATTTTAAAAAAAATCACTCAATTTCATCAAGAAATGAGTGAGATATTGATGTTTGAAGTTTAATGGTTTGAAAATTTTCGAATTTTTGGCTGATTTTTCTCAGCCGTTCGATCCCGCATTTTAGGAATGGACGGCGCTGATCTTCCCCCAGCGGTGTCCGCTGTTCGGCTGCCCGCAGCGGATCCTCCCTCTCGTTCGACTCGTACGAGGACACACGTCGAACGACGGTGAGTTTGGCGGCGGGATTTATCAAAAAAAATACATTAAAACCTTAAAAACTTCAAAAATCCATATCTTTTGATCCAGAGGTCATAAAAATAAAATAAAAATACCTCTGGATAGCTCTTGAAGAGAAGAAAATTATGAGACCAAAATCATAATTTTGTTCTCAGTATTTAATTTTTAATTAATTAAATACTCTCTGGAGCATTTTAATTATTAAAAATTATTTATAAATAAAAAAGTTATGAAACTTTGAGGCATTTATCCTTATGTTCATAGGGATCTTGCATAATTTTTCCAAAGACAGTAAAATATGTTTAAGACACTTTTCTTTAATTTTCAAGTTTCTTTATAATTATTTCAAATAATAATTATAAAAAATTGAAAATTGAGAAAGATAAAATGCAAATGACTAGAAATGATAGGGCAACAGACAATAACCCTAAGAAAACTATTTCTAAGTCAGAAATTATTTTGAATGGTATTTTGAAATTTATGGTTGAAATTCTTTATTAATTAAATAATTTTAATCATAAAAATAACCCTTTATGAATTTATCCTATTTTCATCAACAATCTAAGTTTGAAAATGGTTCTAGTCTATGATAGACTAATGACAAACTTCACTTAAGTCTAAAATGACCAAATTAGACTTAACTAGATTTAAAATAACATTTAAACCCATTAAACCTTACTTAAATTAGGTTTAATATAAAAATTAAATTTTAATTAAGTTTAAAGACATATTAAACTTAATTAACCAAAATCAAACCTTTTAATTAAGTTTAAAGACAAATTAAGCTTAATTAATTTATTAAACCTTACTTAAATTAGGTTTAAATATAAAAATTAAATTTTAAATTAAGTTTAAAGACATATTAAACTTAATTAACCAAAATTAAATCTTTAATTATGTTTAAGGACATATTAGACTTAATTAATCAAAATCAAACCTTTTAATTAAGTTTAAGGACATATTAAACTTAATTAACCTTAAACCTTACCTAAATTAGGTTTAATACAAAAATTAAATTTTTAATTAAGTTTAAGGACATATTAAACTTAATTAACCAAAATCAAATCTTTAATTATGTTTAAGGACATATTAAACTTAATTAACCCATTAAACCTTACATAAATTAGGTTTAATACAAAAAATCAACACTTTTAATTAAGTTTAAGGACATATAAACTTAACTAATCAAAATCAAACCCTTTTAATTAAGTTTAAGGACATATTAGACTTAATTAATCAAAACCAAACTCTTTAGTTAAGTTTAAGGACACATTAGACTTAATTAATCAAAATCAAACCTTTTAATTAAGTTTAAGGACATATTAAACTTAATTAACCAAAATCAAATCTTTAATTAAGTTTAAGGACATATTAAACTTAATCAACCCATTAAACCATACCTAAATTAGGTTTAATACAAAAATTAAAATTTTAATTAAGTTTAAGGACATATTAAACTTAATTAACCAAAACCAAATCTTTAATTAAGTTTAAGGACATATTAAACTTAATTAACCCATTAAACCTTACATAAATTAGGTTTAATACAAAAATCAACACTTTTAATTAAGTTTAAGGACATATTAAACTTAACTAATCAAAATCAAACCTTTTAATTAAGTTTAAGGACATATTAGACTTAATTGATCAAAACCAAACCTTTAATTAAGTTTAAAGACATATTAAACTAAATTAACCTCCTTACACATTAGGTTTAAGACAAACCTAAACCCTAATTAGGTCTAACCCATTAGACCTAATTAAACCATTAAATCTTAATTAACTAAGGTTTAATCAAACATAAACCCTAATTAGGTCTAACCCATTAGACCTAATTAAACCATTAGACCTTAACTAACTAAGGTTTAATCAAACATAAACCCTAATCAGGTCTAACCCATTAGACCTAATTAAACCATTAAACCTTAACTAACTAAGGTTTAATCAAACATAAACTCTAATTAGGTCTAACCCTTAGACCTAATTAAACCATTAAGTCTTAACAAAATTAGACTTAATCAGACCTAAACTCTAATTAGGTCTAACCCATTAGACCTAATTAAACCATTATACCTTAACTAACTAAGGTTTAATCAAACATAAACTCTAATTAGGTCTAACCCATTAGACCTAATTAAACTATTAAACCTTAACTAACTAAGGTTTAATCAAACTTAAACCCTAATTAGATCTAACCCTTAGACGTAATTAGACCATTAAGTCTTAACTAAATTAGACTTAATCAAACATAAACCTTAATTAAGTCTAACTCATTAGCATCTAATTAAACTATTAAGTCTTAACCAAGTAAGACTTAATCAAACACAAATTCTAATTAAGTCTACCACATTATACTTAATTAATTATTAAACCTTAATCAAAGGTTTAATTAAACCCAAATCCAACCTTTAGTCTAAGTCCAACATAACATAAACATCAAATATAACCTAACTTGAGTCCAATCCAACTTGAAATCAAGTTAACCTAAACCTTAGGTTCAACCCATATTGAACCTAACCTAAACTCAAATATAACCTAACTTGAGCCCAATCCAACTTGAACTCAAGTTAACCTAAACCTTAGGTTCAACCCATATTGAACCTAATCTAAACTCAAACATAACTTGAGTCCAATCCAACTTGAACTCAAGTTAACCTAAACCTTAGGTCCAACCCACATTGAGCCTAAATTCAATTCAAACCAAACTTAAGTCTAATCTACATTAGAATTAAGTGAAACCAGACCTAGGTTCAATTCAACATAAACTTAAGTCAAACCCAGGTTTAACTTAAGTCTAACCTATAATAGACTTAAGTAAAACCAAATTTAGGTTCAACTTAAATATAAATCTAAGTTAAAACTAGACTTAACTTAAGTCTAACCCACACTAGACTTAAGTCAAACTAAAGTTCAACTTGACATGAACTTAAGTTCAACCCAAACAAAAAAAAAGAAGCTTAAGTCTAACCTATATTAGACTTAAATGAAATCTAAACTTAAGTTCAACCTATATTAAACTTAATCCTAAGTCTAGATCTAACTTTAAATAGACTTAATTAAAACTTAAGTCTTATCTAAAAGGGACTTAGATGGTCTGCAAATCTAATTAAGTCTAATTTATTAGACTTGATTAACCTTTAAGTCTAATTTATTAGACTTGATTAACCTTTAAGTCCTAATTAAACAAGACTTAAAACTTAATCAAATCTATTCTGAACCAAACCTTTTAACTTATGTTTAGACAGGCATGAACTCGAGTTAAATAGATTCAATCAATGTCGGCATATTTTTAGGTTGAGTGTTGTATTTTGAAAAGGAGGTCACCTACAGAAGTTGTCGGCGAATTTTTAATTTAATTTAAATAAATAATTTGAAAAGTAGTATTTGATTTTGAAAATAATTTTAAATTTAAAAATTTTAAGATGTGAAATCAAACCGATCTCACATCCCGAATAGTTTATATAAACGGGCACCGCACCACAAACCGTATATCTATCCCCGAGAGTAGACACACTCGCTTGATGATGGGGCTCGGTTAAATAAACTAGAAGATTTAGTGACATCCGTTCGGTCTACGAACCAATTTTATAAGCCGACAAGTTCCCCTGCTTAATATAAAGGAATTAAGCAAGGTTTATATTACCTGGGTTGTTAAAGTTCCCTATAAGGGCAAGCCCCTATAGTTAATTACATCTTAAATGAAGTGAATCATTTAAGAAAACTCTCGATAATGATCGGTGGTTTTGCTCTCAAGAATTTCAAAATTTAAAGTTTTCAAAGGATTTGAATTTTGTAAATTTCAATAGTGAATGGATCAAATTTGGAATAATTTATTTTAGGAGTCCAAAGGCAGAGAAGTAGGAGAAGCTGAGGATCCAAGAAGAATCTTGGAAACTTCCCAATCTATCCTATTATTTGACTTCGAGTTTAAGAAAATCCTAATATTATCTGATATTTCAATCTTGTCAATTTTAATTAATTTGGACTTATATTTGTAAGATAAAATAATACAAATAGCCTTGAAGATGTGAGGGTTTATGTCGTACCAAATAACTACCTCGGAGTCCTAAGACCGGTTAGGGCTTAATTTACATAACATGATTATTCAAATGCCTAACAAAAAGTTGAGGATTTATGTTGCACTAAGCAAACTACCTCGAAATCCTATGGCTTTGGTTATTTAATTCTAGGAATGTTTAGCTGATGTAGAGTTGTTTTGTCGACGAAGATGGCCGTGCTGCCCACCGTGCTCCAAGCTCCTTGTTGTTGCAGAGGTTTAGTTTTAGAAGTTATAAATCAAAGAATGAGAGAAGTGTTTTGGGTTTAGAGAAAATCTTAAAATCCAAGTGTTTTTAATATTTTAATTAAAACAAATCATAAAGTTGTTTAAACAGAACCGATTAAGATCCCACAGTTCCGTCATCCCGGCACCATTATCTTCATTGAATTCACTTAGTCCAGATGAAGTTGCTAAACTCAACTGAATGAGTTCCACACTTTCATTTAGACCGTGGGAAATCCCGTTAGCAACACGAGGGTTACATCATCCGAGGTATTCCCGATCATTCAACGAGACGTTTTAATTTAGTTGCAATTGTAGTTTTGTTGTTCTGTTTGTGATTAAATTTTGAGTTGTTCTATATTTTGAAATATTGTGGCGCTGATTTTTATCTTGTAATAACTTTTAATTTAGTTCTAGTTTCAGTTCAGGGACTATCCTAAAGGTTTTGGTTTTCATGCAACAGTTGTTTATCATGCAAGAAAAGTAAAGTACAGTGCATGTAAGTAAATTGCAATAAAGTAAATTGCAATAAAATAAAAGCGTACCCGGAGGGTCTTCCCGTCATCCCAAGCTGCACTTAAAACACATGTTAAGGCATTTAAATATTTCAACAAGTATCTAGGTAAAGCTAAGGGAGAGGTTTTGGTTGTCTACCAAAGTCCTAATCCTATAGCTAGTCATCTCCTATGACGTCTAGGTTCTTGTGTTTTGGTTTAAGGATGATTTTCTTCATCAAAGAAACAATTAAATTCAATTGTTCTTATAAACATCCTATCATATTGAGGAAGTGCTTAAGACGAGTCTTAAACATCTTTTCAATACTTCTAGGATTGTTTTTAAGTTCAAGAGAATTTAATTATACAAGTGAATTAATCATCCAGGGGTTTGAGTTTTATTCTCTTGCACAGTGAACTGGGACCTTTGAATATCCTATAAGTGAAGTAACACTTCACTTGATACCTCATTTAAGAGTTATAGCAATAAGAGCTTTAAAAGGGCAAATCGAATTATTAAATATTTTAATGATTTAAACTTAATAATTTAATTTTAATTTTGACTTAAAAAAAATTATTTTAAGTTTGGATTAGTGTTCAAGTTATTTTAAATTTAATTCTTAATGATTTAATTTAGGTTTGTTGATAAATGATTTTGATTTAATTTAATTTAATTTAATTTAAATTCAATTTAATTTAATTTGATTTAATTTAATTTTTAATTTTAATTTAATTCCAATTTAATTTTAATTTAATTTAGTTTTAATCTAATTTTAATTTAATTTAATTTAATTTAATTTAATTTAATTTTAATTTTAATTTAATGTTAATTTGGATTGTTATTTTAATTAATCTTTTTTTTAATTAAGAATTAAGTATTATTGAAGTGATTTATTTAGGGATTTTTAAATTAAAGAATAAATATCCTCTTAAATAATATCCCTACTTTAATAATTCCAATTTCTATTATTCTTCCAAAATTTCAATGAATTAATTAATTAAAGTTTTATTTTAATTTTTTTTTTTGAAATGGTTAGTAGGTTTCTACCCATAATCATTTAAGTTTCAATCATCCAAAATCAGTTTAAAATCAAATATTTTACCCTCCCCTTTTTGATTAATCCTAAAATTTTAATTAAGGGTTGAAATTTTTAATTACCCTTTTGCCCTTCAAGCTTAATAGTTCTATAACTCACTAAATTAAGCTCAAATGAACTTGAAATTTTTATGTAACCTCACTCATATGTCAATTAAGACATTACATGAGAAAATATGATTTTTCTGTATTTAATTTATTTATGTAATTATTTTTAAAAGAAAATAGGGACTTTCAAGGAAAATTTAATAACATGACCAAGGAAATGTTTCTGTCCTTAAGAAAATTATGGGATATTCCTAATGACCAGAGGACCATTTGGACCAATTTTGGTGATTTTTTGAATTATATTTTATTTATTAGAATATTTTTTAGTTTTGGAGTATTAATTAATTTTAAAATAATATTAAAGTTAAAAAATGGATTTTATATTTTTCATAAATCTCTCTAAACTCAAGGAGTCTAGAGAAAAAAATTTTATATTTTTTTTATTTTTCTTTGATTTATTAGAATTATTTTAATGAAAAGGTTGGAAAATACATTTTTTAATATTTAAAAATTACATTAAGCCTTTAAAATTCAATATCTTATCCTAGGGACTTAAGAAAAATATTTGGTTTGTTCCTAAGTAATTAGAATTCAAAATGTGATATTTTGGTGATTTTTAATATTTTTATGATTTTTATTATTTTTTAATTATTAAAAATATTAAAATAATGATAAAAATCAACTTTTTAGAAAATTACAATTTTAATTTTTTTAAGTTCCTCTGATATCAGAGAAGCTCCAAAACCATTTTTGTGAATTTTTAAAAAGTATTTTTATGAGTTATGAATTTTTAAAGTTTAATTTTACTTATGGGGCTTAATTAACCCATTTGGTGGGGCTAATCAAGTCCAATTAGTTTCAAATTTTTATATGAGACTCTCCTGACCCTAAAGGACAGTGGAGAATTATTTTAAAGTCAATTTGATGTATAGTTAACCCTAATTAATTAAAGATCAATTTTGGGTATTTAAACCAATTAGGGTTGTTCCAAGTGAATTAACTCAAAACTTATTTTTTCTAGGTTCCTCTGGTCATAAGAAACATCACCAAATTTTCCTAGAATTTATTTCTCAACATGCTAATTATTGGAATTAAAATACTCAAAATAGTAACATGCAATTGAAAAATCATTAACTTATCATAAGGATGGCCTCTGACCTTGGAAAATTCAGGGAATGTTCCCAAGTCTAGAGGCTTCAAAAGCCCTATGGTCTCATGCCATGGTGAATTTCCTATATGCATGGAGAATTGAAATAGTGTAGAGAGTAAATAAATCATTAAAAATAAAATACTTGATAAAATGACTTAATTTCTATTCCACATTATTCTCCTCTGTTCACTGAGCAAGAGGGTATTTTTATTTTATTTTAAGGACTTCTCTACACAAAGTTATGCATTTTTGAAGTTCTAGGTATTTAATAAATAAGAAAAATCCATATTTATCTACTTATCTTCGCGGCGCCACGCAATCCTTGACAGCTCCGAACGCCCACACGACGCATTCCTATTCGACGCCGCCATCCGACTCAGCGCTCCTGGGGCCTGTAGTTCATGTACCATTTAGCTGTCCAGCTCGATCTCGACCGTCCACTCGATACACGCTCAATCTGACGGCTCCTGGTCATCGTCTACGACTGGTGTGAACCCGTGAGCGTCCACACTAAAACCCTAAGAACTCACTCGATTCTTAACAAATTTTTGTGTTCTTATGCTCTATGGATTCATATTGAAGAGACGAACACATCCATATGGTAAACATGCATTGAAATTAAGGCATTTGAAATGGAGAATCTCCAGAAGCTTGAAAAGAAGAGAGAGTTCATACCTTTGCTCAGAGAAGTGAAGCTTTGATCTGAGAGTTGTGTCACGTTCGATTGAGTCCAAGCAAGCTCCGCATGAAGTCCCTTGGCCTCGGTGAGTTGCTCTAGGTACAAAAGTGACCACGCTCGATCACAAAGCTTCGGAGGCCGGAGCAACCGGGTGGCCCGGAGAGGGGGCTTTCACTGGGGAACTTCTCCTCTTGGTCTGGTGAAGGTGTAGGACCAATCAATTTGGAGATTGGCTCATTGTGGTGAAGTGTCCTGGTTTTGGGCTTGAATTTCAACTCTGAAATTGAGCTCACAGAGGGGAAATGGCAGTGAGATTTCAGTGGGGATCAAGTTCTCCAGGTGTGGGGAAGAGTCTGGAATGATTTTGGCAGAGTTTCTGTGTGATTTGTTTCAGCACCTCTTCCATGGCCGAGAGACGTGGTGTTTAAATAGAGCTGGCTGGAGGCTCTCCCACGGGGAGTTAGGGGTTGGGATCAGCTGCTCAGGTGAGGAGAAGAACAGCCATGGAGGCTATTGGGCATGGGGTAACTCAGCAGGTGAGAATTCCAAGCTTGGGCTCACATGGAAGCTCTCGGGTGTGGTGTTTTCCGGTGATCCAGGCAGCTAGCCGGCAGGCACGGGTCACCCTCAGGTTCAGGTGAGTCAGAGCTGGGGTTTTGTGTATTCAATTGGCCAATGCCCTGTGTAAAGGGCTTGGATTAAAATGGCATGAGGGAGAGGCCATTTTGGCTTGATTTGGTCCAAGCCATAGTTTTGGGTTAGGTTCACCTCCCCATGGCCTGGTTTTAGGCTGGGGGAATGAGTTAGGTTAACAGGTCAAAGGTGGTGAGGTCCCTTTCTAAGAATATTTAAATTAGATTTGGATTTAAGGGAGACATGATTAAGGCTAATTACCTTTAGGAATCATGGAAAGAGTCTCCCTCCTTTCCTATCTTGGGTATGGTCATATGTCAACAACTCACATGGCTTGCATGTGGCTCAAGAATGGCTTAATGGCTCACCTTCGCTCGGGAAAAAGTTTGGTCAATTTCATGAAAAAGGGTTTTAGAAATTTTGGTAATTTAGGGGTGATTTGATGGGATTTGGCATATGGCTTGATTTGGAATTATTTCATTATGTATTTAGAAGTTAGGGGATGGTTTTATCAAATGGATGATGATGGAGGATTGTCATGTGGGCTTTAAGATGGATTTTGGGCTTTTTGAAATCATTTTGGATGGGCTTTTTAAAGTGGTTTAAAAAGGTGGGCTTTAGGTTTTAAAATAGGTTCATGGATAGGAATTTTGTAAAAGGTTGGGCCAAATAATTGTTGGGTTTGGTTTAGAGATGTATCATGAGTAATTTGAAATAAATTTGAGGTGGTTTGGGTTTGAATTGGGTTGGATTTGGGCTTCTTTGGTAAAGGGGCTAATATAGGTCAAATTGGGCTAATTTTGGCCAATGTTGGGCTAGGGTTGAAATTGATGTAAAATTAATATTGGGAAATGTTTATGGAGGTACGACAAAGAGTTTTCAACTTTGGTTGGGCTTTAATTTTGGGATTTGGGCCCATTTGGGTTAGGTTTGGGTTTAGGTCAAAAGTGGGAATTTTGGCTTTGGGTTGGACTTGGGTGGAGTTTGGGTTCAAATTTTGGGCAAATCATGTTAGTGTTTTGTTTTTGGGGATGCTAGGAAGATATTAGAAAAGATTTGGGTAAAATTCGAGTTAAATTGGGTTAGTTTGGGCTAAGTTTGGGCCATGGGTCCAAATTGGGCTTTAAAGTCAAAAGTGAAATTGGATTCAAATGTCAATCAAATTGGGCTTAGATTTGGTCTAGATTGACATTGGGGATATTGAATTGAAGATTAGAATTGAATTGGACCAAAATTGAGACCAATTGGGGTGATTAGGTTTGACATTGGGTTCATTTGGGTTTAAAATGGGCTAAATTGGGGGTTTTTGGTAAAAGTGGGGTAAATTGACAAAATTGGCCCATGGTGTAGTTGGACAAAATTAAATTGGGAATATTTGGGATTTTCTGGAATTTTATGGGAATTTTCTGAATTTTTTGGATTTTTGGGCTAAGAAGGGCATTTTGGGTATTTAGAGGTTATTGGGGGTATTTTTGGAAATTTTGGTATTTTTTGGCTATGGATGATCAATTTAAGTGGAGGGAAATGTTGAGGATTGATCTTGAGGACTTTTGGGTGATTTGGAGATTTTGGAGGATTTGGGCAATTTCAAGAGCTTTTGGTAGGTTTGATGGGTATAGGGTCTCCGGGGTCAAAAATTGAAATTTTGGAAGAATGAAGATTGATCAAATATGAGTGAAATGGAACCACTTTGGTCGAGCCATGAAGTCATATTAAGCATATATGAGCCATGAGAGGACTCCTTGGAGGCATTCACTATGTTGTTCCTAACCCTCTTAACCAGGGGCTTAGGGGTTAAGGTCCATCCATATGAATTACCTACATGAGTCAGGGAGTCAAGTTGGGTAAGGTGTGGTTTTAGGATTTGGATTGTGTGTGTGAGAGTGTAGAGTGTGTGTGTAGGGAGTGTGTAAGTTAACCCTCACCAGATCAGGCCACTCAGGGTAGTCCTAAGGCCAAAGAGTCCTATAGGGAACTCATCCTTTAAACCTTCACATTTGATTTCAACCCTCTAGGTGAATAGGGGTCTACAATCAAGCTTGTGGGGTTTGCAGGGAGACAAGAAGTTGTTTAAATTTTTAAGGGATGGGTCCCAATTCTAGTCCTCTAAGATAGTCAAAGGAAAAGCCTAAGGCTAGATCCTAAGTACTAAAGAGAGAAGAGAAGACCTCATCAAAAATGAGGTCAACAATCAACATTGAATCTAACTTAGGTTCAACCAGACATGAACCCAAGTTAATTCAATCATTATTGAGTCTAATTTCAATCCTTTTAACTTAAAGTTCAGACAGACATGAACTCAAGTTAAATAGATTCAATCAACAATGAATCTAACTTAGGTTCAACCGTACATGAACCCAAGTTAATTCAATCAATATCAATCTAATTTCAAACCTTTTAACTTAAGTTCGACAAGCATGAACTCAAGTTAAATAGATTCAATCAACATTGAATCTAACTTAGGTTCAACCGTACATGAACCCAAGTTAATTCAATCAATATTGAATCTAATTTCAAACCTTTTAACTTAAGTTCAGCAGTACATGAACTCGAGTTAAATAGATTCAATAAACATTGAATCTAACTTAGGTCCAACCAGACATGAACCCAAGTTAATTCAATCAATATTGAATCTAATTTCAAACCTTTTTTAACTTAAAGTTCAGACAGACATGAACTCAAGTTAAATAGATTCAATCAACATTGAATCTAACTTAGGTTCAACCAGACATGAACCCATGTTATATCAATCAATATTGAATCTAATTTTGAACCTCTTTAACTTAAAGTTCAGACAGACATGAACTCAAGTTAATTCAGGATTTAAGTTTAAACTTAAAATCAAGATATAAATTCAACATTTCAAACCAAAACTGACATAATCAACAAAAATTTGACATTTCAAAAATGAAACAACATAACCAATATAAAATTGACATTTCAAAATAATTTGACATAAATTGACAATATATTCAAAATATGCTGTGACATTATTTCTGACAATGCTTTCTTCGCAGGGTGAAAACAAGATATTTCGCTAAGATTTTCTTTACATGTTATAGGGTGTACTAACTTTGTTTTGCAAGACGACATTCTAGGCGAACAAAAATAAAACCAAAAATTTTAGGTTAGACATATAACCTGAAACTTTTCAACAAAAACAATGACATTGACAACAAGAACAAAACCAAAACTTTTAGGTTAGACATATAACCTCGAAACTTTTCAACAAAAACAACGACATTGACAACAAGAACAAAACCAAAACTTTTAGGTTAGACATATAACCTGAAACTTTTCAATAAAAACAACGACTTTGACAACAAGAACAAAACCAAAACTTTTAGGTTAGACATATAACCTGAAACTTTTCAACTAAAACAATGACATTGATAACAAAAACAAAACCAAAACTTTTAGGTTAGACATATAACCTGAAAATTTTCAACAAAACAACGACATTGACAATAAAAACAAAACCAGAACCTTTAGGTTAGACATAATACCTAAAGTATTCAATAACATGATATAACAACATTCGGGAGTGATTGTGGGTACATCTCTCCTTAAAAATAAAATCTTTTTAGAAAACAAATGATTAACATTAATTAGAAGTTTTCTTAAATAATTGAAAATTGTTTAAGATGTAATTGAATATAGAAGCTTGCTTCTATAGGAGATCTAAAAGAATCCGAAATAGAAATCTCTGGTTTACCATGATCTTCTTAATATGAAAATTCTAGAATATGTTATTCTAGAATATCCTCATATAAGAATTATCATAAACATCCGTTTTCTATTATTAGTCCTAAAAATTCTCTAAATCCTTCATAGGATTTATAGGAATAAAACTAGGCTAATATTAGATGGCGACTCCTTGACATTGACACCCAAACCCAATCCCTTTCCGCCCACACCGCCGACAAGACCAATCTCTGACCAAAAAGTCAACCTTAGTCAAAATGGTCAATCTTTGGCCCAATGACAAATCCATTGACCCAATAGGTGAACTTTTGACCAAAAACTCAACTTTAGTTAAAATGGTCAATTTCCGACCCAATGACCAACCCATTGACCCAGTATGTTAACTTTTGACCAAAAAGTCAACTTTGGTCAAAATGGTCAAACCTTGACCCAATAACCAACCCATTGACCCAATATGTTAACTTTTGACCAAAAAGTCAATTTTGGTCAAAATAGTCAAATTTTGACCTAATGACCCCCCATTAACCAAATAGGTCAACTTTTGACCAAAAAGTTAACTTTGGTCAAAATGATCAATTTTTGACCTAATGACCAACCCGCTGGCCAAATTGGTCAAATTTTTACCAAAAAGTCAACTTTTTGGTCAAAATAGATAATTTTTTACCTAATGACCAATTATAAACCCAATAAGTAAATCGTTGACCAAAAAGTCAACTTTGGTCATAATTGTCAATCATTGACCCAATAACCAACCCACTGACCCAATAGATCGACTTTTAACCAAAAAGTCAATTTTGGTCAAAATAGTAATTTTTGACATAATTACTAATTGTTGACCCATTAGATCAACTTTTGAACAAAAAAGTCAATTTTGGTCAAAATTGTCAATTTTTGACCTAATGACCACCTCATTGACCCAAAAGGTCAACTTTTGACCAAAAGTCAAATTTGGTCAAAATGATCAATTTCTGACACAAAGACCTAAATGTCAACTCTGGTGAAAATGTTTAATCCTTCATCGAATGACAAACCAATTGACCTAATTTGTTAACTTTTGACTAAAAAGTCAACTTTGGCCAAAATGGTTAATCCTTGACCCAATGACCAACCTATTGCCCCAATAGGTCAACGTTTGACCAAAAAGTCAATTTTACTCAAAATTGTCAATTTTTAACCTATTAACCGCCGCATTGACCTAAATAGGTCAAATTTTGACCAAAAGACAACTTTGGTCAAAATAGTCAATCCTTAACCCAATGACCAACTCATTGACCCAATAGGTCAACTTTTGACCAAAAAGTCAATTTTAATTAAAATAGTCAATTTTTGACTTAATGACCAATTTTTGACCCAGTAAACCAATCTCTGACCAAAAAGTCAACTTTGGTCAAGATAGTTAATCTTTGACCTAATGCCCAACCCATTGACCCAATAGGTCATCTTTCGACCAAAAGTCAACTTTGGTCAAAATGGTCAATCCTCGACCCAATGACCAACCCATTGCCCTAATAGATCAACATTTGACCAAAAAGTCAATTTTGGTCAAAATAAACAATTTTTGAATTAATGACCCAATAAGTCAATCTCTGACCAAAAAGTTAACTTTAGTCAAAATGGTCAATCCTTGATCCAAAGACAAACTCATTGACCCAATAAGGTCAACTTTTGACCAAAAAGCTAATTTTGGTCAAAATAGTCAATTTTTGAATTAAAGACCGTTGACCTCATTTTTGATAAGGTCTTCTCTTTTTTCTTTAGTACTTAGGATCTAGCCTTAGGCTTTTCCTTCGACTATCTTAGAGGACTAGAGATGGAACCTACCCTTTAGAAGCTCACCACTTCTTAACTCCCCGCAAACCCCACAAGCTTCGATTATAAACCCCTAATCACCTAGAGGGTCGAGATCAAATGCGGAGGTTTAAAGGATGAGTTTCCTATGGACTCTTCGGCCTTAGGATCACCCCGGTGGTCCGGTCCGGTGAGGGCCGACCCGCACATACATTACACTTTCACACACATTCCAAATCCTAAAACTATTCATGCCTAGCTTGACTTCCTGACTCATGTGGATAATTCATATGGATGGTCCATAACCCCTAAGCCCCTGGCTAAGAGGATTAGGAACAACATAGTGAATGCGTCAAATGAGTCCCCTCATGGCTCCTATGGGCTTAATATGACTTCATGGCTCAACCAAAGTAATTCCACTTTACTCAAATTTGATCAATCCTCATTTTTCCAAAATTTCAATTTTTGACCCTCGGGGCCCCGAACCCACTAAACCTACTAAAAGCCCTTGAAATTACACAAAACCACCAAAATTTTCAAATAACCCAAAACTTTTCCAAAATTAACCTTGAAAATTTCCCCACCAATCAAATTGATCATTTACAGCCAAAAATACCAAAATTTCCAAAAATACTCCCAATACCCTCCAAATTACCAAAATGCCCCTCTTGACTCAAAAAATCCAAAAATTCCAAAAATTTCCAGAAAATCCCAAATATTCCCAATTTCATTTTGTTCAACTACACCATGAGCCAATTTTCTCAATTTACCCTACTTTTACCTAAACCCCCAATTTAGCCCATTTAAAACCCAAATGAACCCAATGTCAAATCAAATCACCCCAATTGACCTCAATTTTGGTCCAATTCAATTCTAAACTTCAATTCAATATCCCCAATATCAATCTAGACCAAATCCAAGCCCAATTTGATTGGCATTTGAATCCAACTTCATTTTTAAGCTTAAAGCCCAATTTTGACCCATGACCCAAACAGCCCAAACCAACCCAATTCAATCCCAATTTGACCCAAATCTTTTCTAAAACCTTCCTAGCATCCCCACAAACAAAATACTAACATGATTTGCCTAAATTTTGGACCCAAACCTTATTCAAATTCAACCCAAACCCAAAATTTCCTAAATAGGCCTACCCCAAACCTAACCCAAATAAGCCCAAATCCCAAAATCAAAACCCAACCAAAGATGAAACCTTTTTGAAACACTCCCATAAACATTTCTCAACATTAATTTTACATCAATTTCAACATTAGCCCAACCTTAGCCCAAGTTAGTCCATTTTGACCTATTTTGACCCTATCACCAAGGGGACCCAAATTAGACTCAATTCAATTCCAAATCACTTCAAATTGATTCCAAATCACTCATGAAACATCCCTAGACTAAACCCAACATTTCTTTAGCCCAATCCTTTACAAAATTTCCACTTACCAATTTGTTTTTAAACTTAAAAGCCCATTCCCTTAAATCATTCTAAAAGCCCACCTTTACCAAATTTTAAAAGCCCAACCCCATCCTAAATCCCACACTACAATTTCATCTCATCTTCACTCAATTAATATCACTCCCTAAGTGCTAAATCCATCATGAAAATCAAAACAAGATGGTATTATGCCAAATCCCATCAAATAACCCCAAAATTTTCAAAATTTCATAAACCCTTTTCCATGAAAGTTGACTTGACTTTTCCCAAGCCAAACATGAACAAGCCATTTTCAAGCCACATGAAGCCATGGGGGCTTTGACTTGTCATTAGTCCACTTATGGCAAGAAGAGGGGGTTCTTTCTTAAACCTCCCTTAAACCTTTTTAACCTTATTTATGCTACACACTAAACCATGTTTAGCGACCTCACCATGGATAAGGACTTCACTACCCCAATTCAGCTGACCCAAATGATTCTTCCTCAACCCAAGGTCAAGCCTTGGATGGTGAACCAAGCACAAATACATGTGTTGACCCAAACCAAGCCAAAATAACCCATTTCCCATTCCATTTCAATTCACCACCTTTACACATGGCAACCATCAATTGAACTCACAGGAATCAAGCTCTGACTTCACTGGCCCTGAGGGTGACCCATGCCTGGCCGGCCAGCCACCACAGCCGCCGGAAAATGCCATGGCTGAGAACACCATGTGAGCCCAACATTGAAATTCTCTCTTGCTGAGCTGCCCCATGCCCAATGGTTGCCATCTCTGTTCTTCCCTTGATCTAAGCAGCTGATCTAAGCCTTCAACCCTCCCTGGGAAGCCCTCCAGCCAGCCCTATTTAAATACCACCTCCTCTTGGCCAAGAGAGGCACTAAAACAAACCATACAGAAACTCTGCCAAAATCATCCCAGATTCTCCCCCACACCTGGAGAACTTGATCCCCACTGAAATCCCCCTGCCATTTCCTCTCTGTGAGCTCAATTTCAGAGTTGAAATTCAAGCCCAAAACCAGGACACTTCACGACAGTGAGTCAATCCTCAAATTGATTGACTCTACACCTTCACCAGTCCAAGAGGAGAAGTTTCCCAGCAAAAGCCCCCTCACCAGGCCAGCCATTGCTTCAAGCCTCCAAGCTTTGTGATCGAATGTGGTCACTTTTGTTCCTAGGCAATTCAACAGGCCAAGGGACTTCATCTGGAGCTTGTTTGGACCCAATCGAACGTGACACAACTCTCAGATCGAAGCTTCACTTCTCTGAGTAAAGGTTTAAGCTCTCTCTTCCTCCCAAACTTCTAGAGATTCTCCATTTGATATGAATCGATTTCAATGCATGTTTATCATATGGATGTGTTCTTCTCTTTAAGACGAATCCATAGAGCATAAGAACACAAAAAATTGTTGAGAATCGAGTGAGTTCTTAGGGTTTTAGTGTGGACGGTCACGGGTGCACACTAGTCGTAGACGATGACCAGGAGCCGTTGGATCGCGCGTGTATCAGATGGAAGGCTCGGATCGCGTCAGACCGAAAGATGTTACGTGAAAGGCGGGCCCCAGGATGGCTGACTCAGATGGCGGCGCCCAATCACAGCGCGACACACACCCCTTCGGAGCCGCCGAGGTTGACGCGGCGCCGCATGGATAAGTAGAAAAATAGGGTTATTTTTCTATTTATTAAATACCCAGAACTTCAAAAATGCATAACTTTGTGTAGAAAAATCCTAAAAATAAAATAAAAATACCTTCTTGCTCAATGAACAGAGGAGAATAATGTGCAAAAGAAATCAAATCATTTCATCAAGTAGTTTATTTTTAATGATTTATTTACTCTCTATGGTATTTTAATTCTCCATTTGCATAGACAATTCACCATGGCATGAGACCATGTAGGCTTTGAAGCCTCCGGCCTAGGGAACATTCCCCGAATTTTCCAAGGTCGAGGCCATCCCTATGAGAAGTTATTAATTTTCCATGTTCATGTTACTCGTTTTGAGTATTTTAATTCCAATAATTAGCATGTCGAGAAATAAATTCTAGGAAAATTTGGTGATGTTTCTTATGACCGGAGGAACCTAGGAAAAATAGAGTTATGAGTTAATTCACTTGAACAACCCTAATCGGCCTAAATACCCAAAATCGAACTTTAATTAATTAGGGTTAACCAGTACTTAAAAACAATTTTCCACCGATCTTTAGGATCAGAGGAACATCACATAAAAATTTGAAATCAATTGGAAATGTTTAACCCCACTAAATGGATTAATTAAGTCACATAACCAAAGTTAAACTTTAAAAATTCATAACTCAGAAAATACTTTTCAAAAATTCACAAAAATGGTTTTGGAGCTTCTCTGATATCAGAGGAACTTAGGAAAATTAAAATTGTAATTTTCTAAAAAAGTTGATTTTTATCATTATTTTAATATTTTAATAATTAAAAAATAATAAAAATCATAAAAATATTAAAAATCACCAAAATGTCACATTTTGAATTCTAATCATTTAGGAACAAACCAAATATTTTTCCTAAGTCTCTAGGGTAAGATATTGAATTTTAAAGGCTTAATGTAATTTTTAATATTAAAAAAATGTATTTTCCAACCTTTTCACTAAAATAATTCTAATAAATCAAAGAAAAATTAGAAAAATATAAAATTTATTTCTATGGACTTCTTGAGGTTAGAGAGATTTAAGAAAAATATAAAATCTACTTTTCAACTTTAATTTTATTTTAAACTTAATTAATACTCCAAAATTCAAAATAATTCTAATAAATAAAATATAATTAAAAAAATCACCAAAATTGGTCCAAATGGTCCTCTGGTCATTAGGAACATCCCATAATTTTCTTAAGGATAGAAACATTTGTTTGGTCATGTTATTGAATTTTCCTTGAAAACACCTATTTTCGATTAAAAATAATTACATAAATAAATTAAATATAGAAAGATCACATTTTCTCCTCTAATGTCTTAATTGACATGTGAGTGAGGTTACATAAAAATTTCAGGTTCATTTGAGCTTAATTTAGTGAGTTATAGAATTATTAATCTTGAAGGGCAAAAGGGTAATTAAAAATTTCATCCCTTAATTAAAATTTTAGGATTAATCAAAAGGTGAGGGTAAAATATTTGATTTTAAACTAATTTTGGATTATTGAAACTTAAATGATTGAGGGTAGAAACCTACTAACCATTTCAAATATAATTAAAATAAAACTTTAATTAATTAAGTAATTGAAATTATGGAAGAATAATAGAAATTGGAATTATTAAAGTAGGGATATTATTAAAAGAACATTTATTCTTTAATTTAAAAATCCCTAAATAAATCACTTCAATAATACTTAATTCTTAATTAAAAAAAATTATTAAAAGAATAATCTCAATTAATAATTAAAATTAAAAATTAAATTAAATTAAATTAAAATTAAATTAAAATTAAATTAAATTAAATTAAAATTAAAACTAAATTAAATTAAATTAAGATTAAAATTAAATTAAATTAAAATTAATTTAAATTAAATTGAATTAAATTAAATCAAATCAAATTAAATTAAATTAAATTAAAATTAAAATCAAATCAAATTAAAATTAAATTAAATTGAATTAAAATTAAATTGAATTAAATTAAATCAAAATCAATTAACAACAAACCTAAATTAAATCATTAAGAATTAAATCTAAAATAATTTGAACACTATTCCAAACTTAAAATTATTAATTAAAACCTCATGGTTAAATTAAAATACTTTAAATCATTAACTCAAGCTTTAAATTAAAAATGATTAAAATTTTTCAACAAACCAACTTACCCTGAAAGCTCTTATTATTATAACTCCTAAATGAAGTATCAAGTGAAGTGTTACTTCACTTATAGGATATTCAAATGTCCTAGTTCACTGAGCAAGAGAACAAAACTTAAACTCCTGGATGATTAATTCACTTGTATAATTAAATTCTCTTGGACTTAAAATAATCCCAGAAGTATTGAAAAGATGTTTAGGACTCGTCCTAAACACTTCCTCAATATGACGGGATGTTTATAAGGACAATTGAACTTAATTGTTTTTTGGTGAAGAAAATCATCCTTAAACCAAAACACAAGAACCTAGACGTCATAGGAGATGACTAGCTATAGGATTAGGACTTTGGTAGACAACCAAAACCTTTCCCTTAGCTTTACCTAGGTACTTGTTGAAATATTTAAATGTCTTAACATGTGTTTTAAGTGCAGCTTGGGATGACGGGAAGACCCTCCAGGTACGCTTTTATTTAATTACAATTTACTTTATTACAATTTACTTACATGCATCGTACTTTACTTTTTTTGCATGATAAACAAGACTGTTGCATTAAAACCAAAACCTTTAGGATAGTCCCTAAACTGAAACCAAAACTAAATTAAAAGTTATTACAAGATAAAAATCACCGCCACAACTTTCAAAATATAAAACAACTCAAAATTTAATCACAAACAGATCAACAAAACTACAATTGCAACTAAATTAAAACGTCTCGTTGAATGATCGGGAATACCTCGGATGATGTAACCCACGTGTTGCTAACGGGATTTCCCACGGTCTAAATGAAAGTGTGGAACTCATTCAGTTGAGTTTTGCGAATTCATCTGGACTAAGTGAATTCGATAAAAATAACGGTGCCGGGATGACGGAACCGTGGGATCTTAATATGTTCTGTTTAACCAACTTTAAGATTTGTTTAATTAAAATAATAAAAACACTTGGATTTTAAGATTTTCTCTAAACCAAAACACTTCTCTCATCATTTGATTTATGACTTCTAAAACTAAACCTCTGCAACAACAAGGAGCTTGGAGCATAGTGGGCAGTACGGCCATCGTCATCAGCAAAACCTGAGTCTACTTTAGCAAAACCTTTCCTAGTTTTAAACAACCAAGCCATAGGATTTCGAGGTAGTTTGCTTAGTGCAACATAAATCTTCAACCCTTTTGTTAGGCATTTGCATAATCATGTTATGTAAATTAAACCCTAACCGGTCTTAGGACTCCGAGGTAGTCGTTCGGTACGACATAAACCCTCATATCTTCTAGGTTATTTGTATGATTATGTCATACAAATGTAAGACCTAAATAAATAAAATTGGCAGGATTGCAACATTAAGTAAATTCCCAAATCTAAGCCAAATCATAGGATAGTGTGGAAAGTTGCCAAGATTCTTCTTGGATTCTCAGCTTCTCCTACTTCTCTTCCTTTGGATTCATGAAAATAACCGTTCTAAATTTGATCCATTCCCTTTTGAAATTTCCAAAATCCAATCCTTTGAAAACCTTAAAGTTCGAAATTCTTGAGAGCAAAACCACTAATCATTATCGAGAGTTTTCTTAAATGATTCCTATCATTTAAGATGTAATTAACTATAGGGGCTTGACTAATAGGGAACTTTAAGAACCCAGGTAATATAAACCCTGCTTAATTCATTTTTATTAAGCAGGGGAACTTGTCGGCTTATAAAATTGGTTCGCAAATCAAATAGATGTCACAAATCTTCTAGTTTATTTAATCGAGCCCCATCATCAAGCAGTGTGTCTATTCTCCGGGATAGATATACAATTTGTGGTGTGGTGCTCGTTTATATAAACTATTCGGGATGTGAGATTAGTTTGATTTCATATCTTAAAATTTTCAAACTTAAAATTATTTTCAAAATCAAATGCTACTTTCTAAATTATATATATATATATATATATATATATATATATATATATATATATATATATATATATATAAATCAAATTTAAAATCTAAAATTCGCCGACAATTTCGTAGGCGACCTCCTTTTCAAAATACAACATAACCTAAAAATATGCCGACAAATTTTGTCGACTCCTTTGGGGACTAGTTCCTCTCTCCATTTTGTTCAGATGGTTTTGCTTTCATAAATTGGTAGTGAGTCCATGTCCCTAGTGGACCAAAACCACCATTCTTCCGTTGTAATATACCGTTCATTTCTGTCTTGAACGAGTATAGCCAACTCCTCTCGGATTTAGGAGCCACTGTTTAGACACCCCTAAAAAGAGAGGTTCCGAGATCCTTTTACCTCTTTTCTGAGGTGGGGTGGACCCCTAATAGGTGTTAGTTTAGGAAGCGATCCTTTGAGTCGAGAAGTCTTGCATAAGACTTTCTCTTCCTTCCTGATTCTAAATCGAATCCTTTATCTTTTCTATACCCTTAAATATTCCATTCCTAATAAACAAATCCTCTAATAATTGACTCTTTCGATGAATGAATCCTTTTAAAAATCACAAATACACTAAGATAAATGAAAATGTGTTCGGACTCTTTCTTTTTCGTCCTAAACTTTACAGCAAAAAGAAGCATAATTTGGGAGTGATATTCTAAATCTGCCCTGCAGAAATGACTGCCCCAAAGCTAATTTTCTCCTTCACCAACGGACTAGACCTAGCTGTCTACAAGGAGGAGCTGCCTGACAATGGGGTTATCGGTTTCAGACAAGGATTAGAAAATACAAATGTCAAGATCACTGACGTCACTCTCTTTGCACTTACGGACAAAGTGCCTGAAACTGAGAAACCTTTGATTGAATTGAACTTGAAGTCAACTCAGGAGTTCCCTCCCCTGTAAAGGGTCCCGACTGAAAGAAACACTGTCATTCGCAGGAAGTTAGTTGCTGCCCCCAGAACTGTTGTCTCTACCCCCACCGGTCTGGTCATTACTGCACCTACCCTTGTTCCCTCCAAACTGAAGGGAAAAGAAATCCAAGTTGGTTATGAGCCTATCACCGTGGAGGGCTCGGACTTTGCCTCAATACCGTCTGTTTTCGAGATAGGGTCCAGCTCGAGGTATAGACCCTTAACCCGGACACAGAGAAGGAATAAGAACAGAAAGATTGCTAAGATCAGGAAAGTCAGAGAAGCTGAAGTCGCCTTTCTTGAAGGAATCCCTGAAGAAAAAGAAGAAGAACTGCTAGAATACTTGCCGCTATTGCCCGAATACTCGCTGCTGTTAGAAGGAAGTAGATTCTACCTACTCTCTGCCGCATCTGATGAGGAAGATGCCAGAAGGATTGCTGTTGCGTTACCTCAGCCCGCATATTACAGTGATAGCAGGAAGAAGAAGAACAAGACTACACTCGCTACTCGCATTGCGAGCGGTAGTCGAGAAATTGGCCGTGAAGGAAGGATGTCCCGTGTCAGAGATTCTAAGAAGGATGGGACGAGTACAAATTAAATCCCGCCTCAGACCACGAGTGGAGCCTGCCACTGCCATAGAAAGACCGAAGAAGAAAGTCCGAGCTAGTGAAAGAGGCTCACCTGTTATCGTATCAGGGCTGCAAATTAGGGAGGATACTACCTTCCAGCACAAAGCCGACAGACCATCCAGTCCTAGGCTTCCGGCTGCAAGAAGGATGTTATGGCAACCTACTACTGGTGAGCTGAGGCCAAAACAATGTCCAGAGAAGAAAAGTCTCGTCAGGATGCTTGAGTCTGAAGAAAGTGCTACTGAGATGAAGGAAACTCCCGAAAAGGAAGTTCAACAACCATCACAAGGCAACTGCGAGACCGTACGAAAAGGGCCACTGGAGGATGCCATGGATAAGTTAAGGACTGACATCTGACGGTTAGCAAAAGAAAAAGAAGAAGAACTAGGAGATGAAGTTCACTCATCAGAGTTCATGGATGAGGAGTATGCTGAGATCAACATGGTTGAAACACGAGCATCGTCAGCTTCGCAAGGTGCTCCGGCCGCTGCGGAAAGAGATGAACCAGAGGTGTTAAGAGCACATATTCGGGAAAGAGATGACACAATTTCCCAAATGGCAAAGAGGATGGAAGAGATGGCTGCTGCCTTAGCCACTCTCCAGAGTCAGGCCCAGCATCAGAAAGAAACACCCCCAGAGATCATCCATATTGTGGATGGAGGAAAAGAGATCACATCCGTCAATGGGGACGAGCAACCAAAGAAGGATTCTACACAAAGCATGATTCCATAAAAGGATATTAAAAACATGGTAGAACAGCAGGTGCGAGAGGCCCTAGCACAATCCAAGAGTGGAGCATCTATTTAGACGGGTAGACCTTACCCCGAAGAGTTCGATGCAGTCCAATACCCAAAAGGCTTCGTACCACCTCTCGTTTAAGACTTTTGATGGAACAGAAACCCCCGACAACATGTTGCACATTTTCGTGCTAGTTGCCGCAATGCCGGTGGGAGCGACGCTTTACTCTTCCGACGGCTCGTTAGCGACTTATCGTAGATTGCCTTCGACTGGTACGCAGAATTGTCGAACGGCTCAGTGAAGACTTTTTCAGAACTGGAGAATCTCTTCATTAAACGATTTGCTGGAGCTCAGCACCACATCACTATTGGTGATCTAGTGGTGGAGCAGCAAAAGCCGAACAAAACTTTAGTGGATTACATACTTCGATGGAGAAACTTAAGTATGAAGTGTGAACTACAGCTTCAAGAACAACTTGCAGTCGGCATCCTGCTTAAGAGTATCCATGGCCCGATAGCACTTCTCCTTAAAGGATTTACAATCAAGACTTTCGAGAAGTTGCTTAGCAAGGCCGAGAGCTTGCTAGAAGAGGCAAAACAATTAAGTTTCAAGGACAAGAACAATAAGCAGAAACCTGTGAAAACATTCAAAAAGAAATCCAGAATTGTCGCTGCAGTAGATAAGGGCAAGCAGCGGCTCGGATATGAGTCGTAGCGGCCACGACCTAGTTATCAACCACCACAATGAACTTATCAAGCAACCTCGACGAAGGCTATCAAGCAACCTCGTCCGAGCTATCGATCGTCTCAAGCATTATGAACAACTGCCTCGTTCATCGCGTACCTTAAGAGAACTTCTAAATAAAGAATATCCATTCAAAACGGAAGCAGTAGCAAAGATGTTTCGCAGCTTAATGAAGACACCAGATTTTCAGCTGCCAGAGCCCAAGAAGCCGGAAGAAGTTAATAAGAAAGATCATCTGAACTATTGCCCTTACCACCAGATGCTTGGACATATGATAGAAGATTACATCACTTTCAAGACTTGGCTTGAAGACAATCTCCGAAAAGGGAACATAACGATCCCAAAGGAATACATGAAGGAACCCCAGAAGGGAGGTTCCATCAATGTTATTTCAACTGATCCCATTGTTCCGATAGACCCTTACACGACTGATGATGGATGGAGTACTGTCTGGACAAAATCATCAAAAAAAATTTTGGATCACATCGAGGCCTCTTCTGTACGTGCTTCAACTCAGAGTTTAAGACCTGTCGAGCCGGCACTATCACTTGCAATTGAAGAAACGCCTCAGAAGGAGGAGAAGATAGTGGAAGAAAAGAAGACCGAGGCTCCGAAGGGTAGACTAGGGGCCGCTTATCCTAGGATGGTTGTTTCCAATTCGGGGAGAAATCCCTCGAACTCCCGACTCGTATGATTATCCGCTCGCTCCGGCGGGATCTTATAATGATAAGGGTTATAGCGTTGGCTACGTTTTGACTGCTTATAACGATTACGTAACTAGCGACAACCGATTTAATCCGGATCTCGATCCCAATACGGATAATGATTCTCAAATCATAAACAACCTCGATGACCACGACGAAGAAGATGTTCACAAGGGAGGCTACAAAATCTCGACAAGCAACGAGTCCATTTGGGAATTCCGAGGGGCTCCGATCACGATAGAATTAGAACCATCAGATACCGAAGCAACTTCAGAAAAGCCAGTTGTTCCAATTCAAGAGGATACACCGGCAGATTCAACACCAAATTCAGAAGAAATAACTGAAGTAAATTTAAGAAGTGGAAAAGTTCTGCCCCCGAGAATGGGTGCAAAGGATAAAGGTAAGCAAGTGGTTGCTCAGGAAGAGCCAACCCCAGCAGAAGAACTTCCCATTCGAGAAGAAACCGAGGAATATAGTAATAAAGTGGACTATAATGTGCTATCCCATCTTAGGAAGCTACCAGCCAAACTAAGCATATACGACGCTCTGATCCTGTCAAAGGAGATGAGGGAGGCTCGATCAAGGCTTTACTTGATCCGGTAGATCCGTTTAGCTCAAATGGTCGGTAATTCCTTTGACGAGGTTTGCTCGTTAAAAGAACAGTGAGGTGTTATCTTCACAGACAATGATCTATTACTGGGAACAGCAGATCACAACCGACCGTTATACATTTTAGTCACTATTGGGAAGTTTACGCTCTCCAGAGTGTTGGTTGATCCGGGAGCATCAATCAACATAATGAACCTTCGGACGCTAGCATATTTGGAAATTGATGCTCGCGAACTTGAAGCAGACAAAATGCTATTAAGTGGCTTCAATCAAAAAGGAGAAAGAGCTCTTGGATCGATAACACTATTAATGAAGACCGATGATTTAGCAAAGACAACCGCAAAATTCCACATAATTGATTCTGAGACATCGTTCAACGCCCTACTGGGTCGAACGTGGATCCATGAAAACCAGATGGTACCGTCGTCTCTACACCAATGCATAAAGTATTACGAAGGAGGGGAACAGAATATCAAAGGTGACTTGCAACCATTCTCCGTACACGAGATTGGAATTCATGAAGATGCGGCCTACTACGCGCCCCCAAAGAAAACAATTTTTCCAGAAATACCATACCAAATGAAGCAAAAGAAATCCGAGATGACGAAGAACCTGAAGTTCTAGTTCAACAGTTACTCACCACTCCCTTACGGCGAGATGGTGATGATTTCTCCAGAACTCGCACCTGAGGTCGAGGCCGGGGACGAGGACGTGGAAGAAATATTAGAACAGTTGGACAGAAGAAATCGGTCATCGATGTTGATTGGGAGAACACTTCCGAAGAAGGAGAAGAAATCAAGAAAGAAGCAGCGACAATAAGTCAAAAAACCCTAGCCTGCATATCTCTCGAAGATGAAAAGAATGAAGAATACAAATCAATGTACGAGAAGATTAACCATCATGTACATACTATGACCCCGACTCCCGATCCATTCTAATAAGATCGAGGGTATGGTGGTCAAAGAAGTGCATGGTGGTGGTACTAAGCCAATCAAGTTTTACCGTGGTGCTTCTTCTTCCAATAATGAAAAAGATGTACACTTGAAGATGTCACTTCTTCCGAATTAATGGAATTACCTTTTGAGTGGTACTCTCCCTGTGTTTAAAATTTAATTCAACGTGGTGCTTTACCTCGACAATGGACAAAGGATCAATCACAACATTTTGAAAGATTATGGAATAATGTCGGTCGGCCTCCCAATTCAAAACATGGTCTCAGATTTGGCACAGTAGGTTCAGTTGATGATACGAGATTTTTCTTGGTTGTCACTTGCGAACCTAATGAAGACTACTTGGAAGCCTCAGGAGATCTCGAAGATCTACCAATCGGAGATGCTCCACCAGAATTCAAAGAAGAAATCAAATCTACAATAGACGAGTTAATGGAAGTTAACTTAGGTACTAGCGAAGAGCCTAGGCCAACCTTTGTTAGCTCCTTACTCAATAAAGAAGATTCCAAGGAAATAATCGAGCTACTAATGGAATTCAAGGATTGTTTTGCTTGGAGTTACGACGAAATGCTAGGATTAGCTCCAGAAGTCGCAATTCACAAGTTAGGAGTAGATCCTACTTCTGTGCCAGTCAGACAAGCTCCCAGAAGAATGCATCTAGAAATTGAGCAACAAGTAATAGCCAAAGTTAAGAAGCTAATTGACGCTAAATTTGTCCGGGAAGAACAATACCCTACTTGGTTAGCCAATGTGGTACCAGTCAGAAAGAAGAACGGTCAGATCAGAATCTGCGTAGACTTCAGAGATTAAAATAAAGCATGTTCAAAGGACAAATTTCTGCTACCAATCCCAGAACTAATGATCGATATTGCTTCAACACATGAAATATTTTCATTCATGGATGGATCATCAGGATACAACCAGATAAAGATGGCACCAGAAGATGAAAAGCTCATGATATTCAGAACGCCGATCGGAGTGTATTGCTACACAGTAATGCCATTCAGACCAAAGAACGCAGGAGCAACATATCAAAGAGCAATGACAAAGATTTCTGATGATCTCATTCACAACCAAGTTGAGTGCTACGTGGATGATGTGATCATCAAAAGCAAACTAAAGGAAGATCACCTGTATGATTTGAGAATTGTTTTCGAGCGACTAAGGCAATACAACCTTAAGATGAATCCCTTAAAATGCGCCTTCGGCGTCACCTCCGGGAAATTCTTAGGATTTGTTGTCCGACATCGCGGGATCGAAATCGATCTCGGAAAAGATTAAAGCTATCTTAGAAATGCCACCTCCTAAAACATTGAAACAACTACGATCCTTTCAAGGGAAGTTGGCATATCTTCGACGCTTTATATCAAATTTGTCAGGAAGGAGTCCGCCTTTTTCTGCTTTGGTTAAGAAGGATGCCAAGTTTACTTGGGACTTCAAATGTCAACATACCTTCGATGACATCAAATGATACTTAATGACACCTCCTGTCTTAGCAGCCCCGGCCTCGAGTAGACCGTTGATACTTTATACCGCGGCTTTAGACGACTCCCTTGGAGCCCTGCTAGCCCAGGTCAACCATGAGGGAAAAGAAAATGCTCTCTACTACTTAAGCTGTCGTCTAATTCTGACGGAGGTGAAGTATCCTTCAATTGAGAAGCATTGTTTGGCCCTGACCTTCACCGCATAGAAGCTCAGACATTACATGCTTTCTCATAAGGTTAACCTTATTTCGAGAGTTAATCCATTGCAATATTTGATGACCCAACTGACACTTTATGGCAGACTTGCCAGGTGGTCGATGATACTATTGCAATTCGACATAACTTTCATTCCTCTTCACGCCTGTTGACTTCATTTTTGATGAGGTCTTCTCTTCTCTCTTTAGCACTTAGGATCTAACCTTAGGCTTTTCCTTTGACTATCTTAGAGGACTAGAATTGGGACCCACCCCTTTAGAAGTTTGAACCACTCCTCGCCTCCTTGCAAACCCCACAAGCTTGATTGTAGACCCCTAATCACCTAGAGGGTTGAAATCAAATGTGAAGGTTTAAAGGATGAGTTCCCTATAGACTCTTCGGCCTCAGGACCACCCCCGGGTGGCTCGGTCCGGTGAGGGTCGACTTACACACTCACTACACTCACACTCTACACTCTCACACACACAATCCAAATCCTAAAACCACACCCATACCCAACTTGACTCCTTGACTCATGTAGGTAATTCATATGAATGGACCTTAAACCCTGTGCCCCGGTTAAGAGGGTTAGGAACAACATAGATGAATGCCTCAAATGAGTCCTCTCATGGCTCATATAGGTTTAATATGACTTCATGGCTCAACCAAAGTGCTTCCATTTCACTCATATTTGATCAATCTTCCTTTTTTTAAAATTTCAATTTTTGACCCCGGGAACCCTACACCTATCAAACTTACCAAAAGCCCTTAAAATTGCCCAAATCCTCCAAAATTTCCAAATCACCTAAAATTCCCAAAAATTAACCTTGAACATTTCCTCACCAATAAAATTGATCATCCATAGCCAAAAATACCAAAAATTCTAAAAATACCCCCCAATACCCTCCAAATACCCAAAATGCCCCTCTTAGCCAAAAAATCCAAAAATTCAGAAAATTCCCAGAAAATTCCAGAAAATCCCAAATATTCCCAATTTTATTTTGTCCAACTACACCATGGGCCAATTTTCTTAATTTACCCCACTTTTACCAAGACCCCCAATTTAGCCCATTCTTAACCCAAGTGAACCCAATGTCAAACCAAACCTACCCAATTGACCCCAATTTTGGTCCAATTCAATTCTAAAATTCAATTCAATATCCAAAATATCAATCTAAACCAAATCCAAGTCCAATTTGATTGACATTTGGGTCCAATCTTACTTTTGACTTTAAGGCACAATTTGGACCCATGACCCAAACTTAGCCCAAACCAAACCAATTCAACTTCAATTGACCCCAAACCTTTTCTAAACCTTCCCTAACATCCCCATGAACAAAACACTAACATTATTTGCCCAAAATTTACACCCAAACCCCACTCAAATTCAACCCAAAACCAAAAAGCCCAATTTTGACCTAAACCCAAACCTAACCCAAATGAGCCCAAGTCCCAAAAACAAAACCCAACTAAAGTTGAAACCTCTTTGAAACACTCCCATAAACATTTCCCAACATTAATTTTACATCAATTTCAACCCTAGCCCAATATTGGCCCAAATTAGCCCAATTTGACCTACATTAACCCCTTTACCAAAGAAGCCCAAATCCAACCCAATTCAAACCCAAATCACTCCAAACTTGTTTCAAATCAATCATGACACATACTTAGACAAAACTCAACATTTATTTGGCATGGCCCTTTGCAAATTTTTCTATTCAAAAGCCCATTTTCAAAGCTAAAGGCCCACTTCCTTAAACCACTTTAAAAGCCCACCCAAGACCATTTCAAAAGCCCAAGTTTTCAATCCAAAGCCCACATAACATTTCTCCACATCATCCATTTAATCAAAATCACCCCTAAGTTTCAAAATCATCATTAAACCATTCCAAATCAAGCTTCATGAAAATTCTCCACCAAAATACCAAAATTCTTAAATTCTACTCCCATGAAATTGACCAAGCTTTATCCTAAGCCATAGGCAAGCCATGAAGCCATTCTTAAGCCACATGCAAGCCATGTGAGTTGTTTACATGTGACCTTACCACATTGGGCAAAAGAAGGAGGTCCTTCAAGCACTTCCTAAAAGCCATTAACCTTACTTATGATTCCTCTTAACCCAAATATAATCCAAATATTCTTGGATGGAGACTTCTCCACTTAAGACCAGACTGACCTAACCGATTCACCTAGCCCAAAACCAGGTCATGGGGAGGTGAACCAAACCCAAAATCATGGGTTGACCAATTTGAGCCAAAATACATTCTTCCCCATTCCATTCCAAGCTATCCTCTTTACACATGGCAAAGCTCAATTGCTTGCACAAACCTCCAGCCCTGACCCACCTGGACCTGAGGGTGACCCATGCCTGCCGGCCAGCCGCCTGGATCATCGGAAAACACCATGGCCGAGACCTTGGGAGGAGCCAAACTTTTCAATTTTGCCTTGCTGAGTTGTCCCAGCCCAATTGAACACCATGGCTGTTCTTCTCTTGCATAGAGCAGCTGATCCCAAGCCCTAACTTCCCCTGGGAGGCCCTCCACCCTCTCCTATTTAAACACTACCTCCTCTCGGCCATGAGAGGTGCTGAAAAAAACCTTAAGGAAACTCTGCCAAAATCATTCCAGACCACTCTCCACAGATAGAGCATTTGATTCCCACTGGATTCCAGCCCAATTCCCTCCAACTCGAGCTCAATTTCGAGTTCAAATTTCAGCATAAAAACCAGCACACTTCTTCACAGTGAGCCAATCCCCAAATTGATTGGTCCTACACCTTCACCAGACCAAGAGAACAGGTTTCCCCTTAGAAGCCCCCTCACCAGGCCAGCCATTGCTTCCAGCCTCCAAGCTTTGTGATCGGGCTTGGTCGAAATCATAACTAGACAATTCACCAGGCCAAGGGACTTCATCTGGAGCTTGCTTGGACCCAATCGAAAGTGACACAACTCTCAGATCGAAGCTTCACTTCTCTGAGCAAAGGTATGGACTCACTCTTCCTCCCGAGCTTCCAGAGATTCTCAATTTCGTTTGGGTCAATTTCAATACATGTTTACCATATGGATGTGTTCGTCTCTTCAAGATGAATCCATAGAGCATAAGAACTTCAAAATCCATTGAGAATCGTGTGAGAAATTAGGGTTAAAAGGTTGACGGTCACAGGTTCACACCAGTCGTAGACTATGACTGGGAACCGTTGAATCGCGCGTGTATCGTGTGGATGGCCAGGATCGCGTCGGACGGAGTAATGAGACATGAACCGCGGGCCCCTGGAGCGCTGAGTCGGATGGCAGCGCCGAATCAAAACACGCCGCGTGGCCTTTCAGAGACGCCGAGGTTGAGTCAGCGCCGCGTGGATAAGTAGGAAATTAGGAATTTTCTTATTTATTAAATACCCAGAACTTCAAAAATTCATAACTTTGTGTAGAAAAATCCTAAAAATAAAATAAAAATACCCTCTTGCTCAGTGAACAGAGGAGAATAATGTGGAAAAAAATCAAGTAATTTCATTAAGTATTTTATTTTTAATGATTTATTTACTCTCTGCACTATTTCAATTCTCCATGCATATAGGAAATTCACCATGGCATGAGACCATAGGGCTTTTGAAGCCTCTGAACTTGGGAACATTCCTTGAATTTTTCAAGGTTAGGGGCCACCCCTATGAGAAGTTATTGATTT
This sequence comes from Papilionanthe hookeriana x Papilionanthe teres, assembly GCA_022702705.1. NCBI lineage: Eukaryota > Viridiplantae > Streptophyta > Magnoliopsida > Asparagales > Orchidaceae > Papilionanthe > Papilionanthe hookeriana x Papilionanthe teres. Next base: position 9,305,435 of record CM040437.1, read on the forward strand.
TCCAAGTTCATGTTACTGTTTTGAGTATTCTAATTCCAATAATTAGCATGTTGAGAAATAAATTCTAGGAAAATTTTGGTGATGTTCCTTATGACCAGAGGAACCTAGGAAAAATAATTTTTGAGTTAATTCACTTGGAACAACCCTAATTGACCTAAACACCCAAAATTGAACTTTAATTAATTAGGTTTAACCACTAATCAAATTAACATAAAAACAATTCTCCACTGTCCTCTAGGGATAGAAGAACACCACATAAAAATTTGAGATCAATTGGACTTAGTTAGCCCCACCAAATGGGTTAATTAAGCCCCATGAATGAAATCAAACTTTAAAAATTTATAATTCACAAAATACTTTTCAAAAATTCACAAAATTAGTTTTGGAGCTTCTCTGATATCAGAGAAACTTAGGAAAATTAAAATTATAATTTTCTAAAAAAGTTGATTTTTATCAATATTTTAATAATTTCAATAATTAAAAAATAATAAAAATCACAAAAATATTAAAAATCACCAAAATGTCATATTTTGAATTCTAAACCCTTAGGAACAAACTAAATATTTTTCTTAAGTCCTTAGGATAAGATATTGAATTTTGAAGGTTTAATGTAATTTTTAATATTAAAAATGTATTTTTCTTAACCTTTTCACTAAAATAATTCTAATAAATCAAAGAAAAATCATAAAATTATAAAAATTGGTTTCTGGTTTCTCTGATATCAAAAAGATTATTGAAAAATATAAAATTCATTTTTCAAACTTTATTTTATTTTTAAATTAATTAACACTCCAAAACTAAAAATAATTATAATAAATAAAATAAAATTCAAAAAATCACCAAAATTAGTCCAAATGGTCCTCTGGTCATTAGAAGTGCCCCATAATTTTCTTAAGGATAGAAAATTTTCCTTGGTCATCTTTTTAAATTTTCCTTGAAAATCTCTATTTTCCACAAAAAATAATTATATAAATAAATTAAATACAAAAAAATCACATTTTCTCCTCTAATGTCTTAACTGACATGTGAGTGAAGCCACATAAAAATTTCAAATTTATTTAAGCTGAATTTAGTGAGTTATGGAATTATTAAGCTTGAAGGGCAAAATGGTAATTAAAACTTTCAACCTCTAATTAAAATTTTAGGCTTAATAAAATGAAAGATTAAAATAGTTGATCTTAATGTGATTTGGATGATTGAAATTTAAATAATTAAAGAGTAGAAGCCCATCAATCAATTTTAAGAATAAACCTTAATTAATCAATTAATTGAATTTGGAGGATTAATAAAAATTGAAATTATTAAAATAGGAATATTATTTAAGAAGATATTTATTCTTCAATTTAAAAATCCCTAAATTAATCACTTCAATAATATTTAATTCCTAATGATAATCTAAATTTAAGACTTAAAATACTAAAAGGCTTAGTCATTAAATTAAATTAAAAATTAAAATATTCAAACTAAATTAAATCAAAATTTCAATTAAATTAATACTTTAATAATTAAATTAAATCATCTTTAAAACATAAAAAAAATATAAAATATTAAATTAAAATTAAAATAAAATTAAATTAAAATTTAAATTAAAATTAAAGTAAATTAAATTAAATTAAATTAAATTAAATTAAAACATATTAAATAAAATTAAATTAAATCAAAATTAAATTAAAATAAAAATCAAAACTAAATTAAAAATAAAATTAAATTAAAATTAAATCAAACCAAATTAAATTAAATAGAATTAAATATAACATTACTTAAGACATAAAGAATTCGAAACAGATTTAAAATAACTTGAACACTATTCCAAACTTAAATCCATTAATCAAAAATTAAATTAAATCACAAATCACTAAAACATCATTTGCCCTTAAAGGCTCTTGTTATCATAACTCCTAGATGGAGCATTAGGTGAAGTGGCACTTCACTCATAGGATATTCAAACATCCTAGTTCACTGAGCAAAAGAACAAAACATAATTAAACCTCAGATGATTACTTCACCTGATTAATTAAATCCATTTGGACATAGAACAATCCTAGCAATATTGAAAAGATGTTTAAGACGCGTCTTAAGAACTTCCTCAATATGATAGGATGTTCATAAGAACAATTAAACTTAATTGTTCTTTGATGAAGAAAATCGTCCTTAAACCAAAATATAAGAACTTAGACGTCATAGGAGATAACTAGCTATAGTGACTAGGACTTCGATAGTACAACCAAAACCTTTCCTTAGCTTTACCTAGGTAATTGCTACAAATACTTAAAATGCTCTAACAAGTGTTTCAAGTGCAGCTTGGAATGACGGAAAGACCCTCCAGGTACGCTTTTATTTTATTGCAATTTACTTTCTCGTAATTAATCGCATTGCACTTTCTTTTCTTGCATGATGAACAACAGTTGCATGAGAACCAAAACCTTTAGGATAGTCCCTAAACTGAAACCAAAACTAAATTAAAAATCACTGCAAGATAAAATTCATCGCCACAACATTTCAAAATATAAAACAACTCAAAATTTAATCACAAACAAAACAACAAAACTACAATTGCAACTAAATTAAAACGTCTCGTTGAATGATCGGGAATACCTCGGATGATGTAACCCACGTGTTGCTAACGAGATTTCCCACGGTCTAAATGAAAGTGTGGAACTCATTCAGTTGAGTTTAGCAAATTCATCTGGACTAAGTGAATTCAATGAAAATAACGGTGCTCGGATGACGGAACCGTGGGATCTTAATCGGATCTGTAATAATCAACTTTAAGATTTGTTTTAATTAAAATATTAAAAACACTTGAATTTTAAGATTTCTAAACCAAAAAACTTCTCTCATCTCCTGATTTATGACTTCTAAAACTAAACCTACGCAACAACAAGGAGCTCGGAGCATGGTGGGCAGCACGGCCATCGTCATCAACAAAACTCGGGTCTACTTCAGCAAAACCTTTCCTAGCTTTAAACAACAAAGCCATAGGATTTCGAGGTAGTTTGCCTAGTGCAACATAAATCCTTAACTCTTCGTTAGGCATTTGCATGATCATGTTATGCAAATTAAGCCTTAACCGGTCTTAGGACTCCGAGGTAGTCGTTCGGTAGGACATAAACCCTCATATCTTCGAGGCTATTTATATGATTTTATCACACAAATATAAGTCCAAATTAATTAAAATTGGCAAGATTGAAATATCAAATAATATTAGGATTTTCTTAAAACCGAGCCAAACAATAGGATAGTTTGGAAAGTTGCCATGATTCTTCTTGGATCCTCAGCTTCTCCTACTTCTCTTCCTTTGGATCCTCAAAAGTAACTTGTTCCAATTTTGAGTCATTCCCTATTGAAAATTTCCTAAAATCCAATTGTTTGAAAACCTTAAACTTTGAAATTCTTGAGAGCAAAACCACTGATCATTATCGAGAGTTTTCTTTGATGATTCCCGTCATTTAAGATGTAATTAACTATAGGGGCTTGCCCTTATAGAGAACTTTAAAAACCCAGGTAATATAAACCCTACTTAATCCATTTATATTAAGCAGGAGAATTGTCGGCTTATAAAATTGGTTCGCAGACCAAACGGAAGTCACAAATCTTCTAGTTTATTTAACCGAGCCCCATCATCAAGCAGTGTGTCTGTTCTTCGGGATAGATACACGGTTTGTGATGCGATGCTTGTTTATATAAACTATTTGGGATGTGAGAGCGGTTTGATTTCATATCTTAAAATTATTTTCAAAATCAAATACTACTTTCTAAACCATATATACATATTTAAATTAAATTTAAAATCTAAAATTAGCAGATAATTTCTGTTAGGCGACCCCTTTTCAAAATAAAACACATAACCTAAAAATAAGCCGACAACTTCTGGCGACTCCGCTGGGGAAAAATTCCTCTCTCCATTTTGATTAGATGTTCTTGCTTTCATAAATCGGTAGTGAGCCCATGCCCCTAGTGGACCAAACTACCGTTCTTCCGTTCGAATACCCCGCTCATTTCTGTCTTGAAAGAGTATAGCCAACTCCTCTCGGATTTAGGAGCCACTGTTTAAACACCCCTAAACAGAGAGGTTTTGAGATCCTTTTACCTCTTTTCTGAGGAGGGGTGGACCCCAATCAGGTGTTAGTTTAGGAGCGATCCTTCGAGTCAAGAAGTCTTGCATGAGACTTTCTCTTCCTTTCCACTTCGAATCGGATTCCTTACCTTCTCTACACCTTTGAACATTTCGTTCCTAATAAACAAACCCTCTAATGAATGACTCTTTTAACAAATAACTCCTTTTTATAAAAACATGAACAAAAATGTGTTCGGACTCTTTTCGATTCTTTTCTTTTCATTCTGATGAAAAGAAGCATAACTTGGGATTGACAATCAGAATCTACCTTGCAGAAAATGTCTGCCCCAAAGCTGATTTTCTCCTTCACCAATGGACTGGACTTCACTGTGTACAAGGATGAGCTGCCTGACAATGGGATCATCCTTTTGAGGCAAGGATTCGAGAACACAAATGTCAAGATCATGGACGTTACCCTTTTCACACTTACAGACAAAGTGCCTGAAACTGAAAAGCCTTTGATCGAGTTCAACCTTAAGTCAACTCAAGAGTTCCTTCCCCTGCAAAAGGTTCCAGCTGAGAAGAATACTACTGTCCATGGGAGAACTGTTATCACTACCCCCACCGGTCTAGTCGTCTCTGCACCTACCCCGGCTTCCGCCAAACTAAAAGGGAAGGAAATTCAAATTTGTAACGAGCATGTTACCGTGGAGGGTACAGATCTCGATGCGAGACCTTCGTTTTCGAAATTGGGTCCAGGCTCAAGGGTTCCACCCCTAACACGTACTCGTAGAAGAAACAGAGGAAGAAAGATTGCCAGGAAAGCCAGAGCTGCTGAAGTTGCTTTCTTGGAAGAAATCCCTGAGTACACACCACTACCTGAGTACATACCATTGCCTGAGTATACACCGCTTTTGGAAGGAAGTAGATTCCATCCCCTCTCCGCCGTAGTTGACGAGGAAAATGTCCGCAAGATTGCTTCTGTATTACCTCGACCCGCATACTATAGCGACAGCCGAAAGAAAAGGGCTAGGATTGCACCATTTGCCCGACTGCAAACTGTGATGTAGAAGTTAGCAAAGAAAGAGAAATGTCCCGTATCGTAGATTTTAAGAAGAATAGGGCGGGTGCCGCCAAATCTCATCTTGGGCCGCGAGTAGAACCCGTTATCGCCACGTAAAAGCCGAATAAGAAGATTAAAGCTAGTCCACCTCGTTGTTGTTTCGTGTTTACGGATCGTGGAGGATACCATCTTCCAAAGATTCGACCGACGGACCATCCGGTCCTAGGCCTTCTGCTGCTAGAAGGATGGTTTGGCGTCCTACTACTGGCCAATTAAGACCGAAACAATGACCAGAAAAGGAAAGTCTCGTCAGGAGACTCGAGTCCGAAGAAAGCGCAACCGCAATGAAGGGGACTCCCAAGAAGGAAATCCAACAGCCATCGCACGATAACTGCAAAACCGCACGAAAAGACCATTGGAGGACGCTATGGAAAAGCTAAGAACCGACATTCAACGATTGGCAAGAGAAAGAGAAGAAAAGTTTGGAGATGAAGTTGACTCGTCGAAGCTCATGGATGACGAATATGTGGAGATCAACATGGTCGAGACACGAACATCGTCAGCTTCGCAAGGTTCTCCGGCAGCTGCGAAGAGAGATGAACTGGAAGCATTAAGAGCACAAATTTGAGAAAAAGATGATACAATCTCTCAAATGGCAAAAAGGATGGAAGAGATGGCTGCATCCCTAGCCACTCTTCAGAGTCAGACTCAACCCCCAAGAGAAACGCCTCCAGAAGTTATTCATATTACAGACGGACTCTGTGGCGCTCACCAGTCGGGTCCGAAGATGAAAATAAAAATTAAAAGACTAGGGTACTACTGGCCCTCAATGATGACCGACTGCATGAAAATCGCCAAGAGCTGTCACCAATGCCAAGTGCACGGAGTGGTTCTACACCAACCTCCAAATGTGCTACATCCGACAATTGCGTCGTGGCCATTTGAATGTTGGGGCATAGATATAGTGGGTCCGATAGAACCACCATCTTCAAAAGGACATCGCTTCATTCTTGCAGCCACAGATTACTTTTCCAAGTGGGTGGAGGCGGTCCACTTAGAGAAGTGAAAGCACACCACGTGCTACGCTTTTCAAGAACCAAGTTGTCTACCGTTTTGGAGTGCCGCGCAGATTATCTCCGATAATGGGTCGGCATTCGAAGCACACAAATCAACAATTTTGTCAGGAGACACGGAATCGACTGGCGATACTCAACAATTTACTACCCAAGAGCAAACGGCCTCGCTGAGGCTTTTAATAAAACCCTCGTTCAAATCTTAAAGAAAACTTTGGCACGAGAAGTTGTTAGAAGCCTTATGGGCCTACCAGACAACCTTCAGGTCTCCTACCCAAGCTACACCTTACGCTCTGGTATATGGGTCTGAGGCAGTGTTACCTTTAGAGGTTCGACTTCCTTCACTCGAATTGCAGCTTGCAAATAAGATCACGACGAAGAGAATGCCAAATTACGGCTAGAAGAATTAGAAAGCATGGAAGGGAAAAGACTTGCAGCAGCAACGTAATTTAGAACTATACCAAGCTAAGATGGTTCAAGCCCATGACAAACCGGGTCCGCCCAAGAACCTTCAAAGTTGGTGACTTAGTTCTCGTTCTCAAGAGACCTATTCTTGCACACCGCAAGATAGAAGGAAAATTTGAACCCACTTGGGAAGGGCCGTTCGTGGTTGAAGCAAGTATACTCGTGAGGTTCCTACCGCCTAGTGAATTGTCGGGAGAACGACATATGCTTCCGATCAACTGACGATACTTGAAAAAGTATTACGCTACCCGATGTTTCGAAGGAACGAATTCTTCATCCCTAAGAAACACGGCGAAGTAATTACTTATGATTGGGTCCGAACCCAAAAATTATAAAATGTGCTAAGATAAATAAAATCATGATAATAAAGTTTTCCTTGTTTTCTTCTCCAAATCAAGATCTTTTTTTCCCGATCTTATCCCGCTTCATTCTCGTTAAATTTTAAAATATAAGAGTAATAAAAAATGTCTTTAATATACATTTTCTTAATGTTCTTGTTCTTAGTACAGCCCTCGATCCTTTTCCTTGTCTTTTCACGGGAAATGTCGAACGGGCGGTTGGTCCCGAACTTTAGAAATGGCGTAAGCCTTGCACTCGATGAAAAGAGGGTGAAAGATGGAGCGATAATCGAGATCGACTCGGATTTCATACCGCAGTGGCCTACAGCTCGAGGAAAGTGACTTGGTCCCGCTGACCGAGAAGACGTCCCGGCGGACAGATGATGAAAGTGGGTGGCCCAAGCCACCAAGGCAAAGAAGAAAAAGAAAGGCAAACACCGAAGAAGATAAGAAAATGAAGTCCGTAGTCGCTACGACAGAGGGCGAGTTTGTCGGCGCCGCGCCCACGGAGATTCAAGAAGTTCAAAGAGCTACTCTCACAACGAACACAACGAAGAAATAAGAATCGCCGTATCCGTAAGATGTTAACAAAACTAGCCGCGGACCGGCGCGACGAGACAGCTTGCATCGCCGCACGTACACTTCGAGGACACCGGTTCACCGAGAACCTAGAGAAAGGAGGCCAGCTCCTAGGATAACAGAAAGGACCAGAGAAATCTCACAAAGATCAGAAGAAAGAAGACTACCACGCTACCAGATAGAACCACCAGTAATGCATGACCTTGTTGCAGAAGCAACCCCGGGGGATGTCCCGACGAACATCATCCCCGAGGAGCCGAGGTATGCAGGAGAGCGTGAAGGGATTGAACCGTATATCCCACAATATGTCACCAGGCCTCGCCATCTGCAGATTATTCCGGAATACGAGCTGGAGAGAATGCAGAATGTCGAAAAGAAAACCTTTGAATACTTCGAGAGAATTAAAGGCGAAGGATCAATATACTAGAGGGCCTCGAGCTACATACGTACGTATTCTCGTAGTATGAACAACAAGAAATCGTGGATTGCATCCGGGATTTGAAAAGAATGGGCCGATCGAGCCGCCTAAGGGAAAACACATACTCGAACCCCGGAGATGGATGCCGTGGAAAGGAAGAATCACAATACAATGTGGATGCTCGTTACAACTTTCGCGAAGACGGAAGGGAAACCCTCCGGAATACTCCGTCATGGGCAAGTGGATCCGATGCCACTAGTCATCAAGAGAATGGTAAAGAGGTTGATAACATGGAGGGTACCGCGCAGATTGCATACCCAATAGCTGCATTATTAACATCTACAAGCGGAGGTGACCGCATACCCCCACACATAGATCACCACGACTTTGTCGACCTTTCGCACGCTCTCTTTCCCGAACGAGTGTAACATCATGTTCGGATCCGACCTCCGGATAGCAGACCCGGTGAGTTCCGAGGGCCGGTGAAGATACCATTACCGGTAGGTTCCGTCATGATACCGAAGGGCAACGGAGCAGTATATCGCTAAGCATTGCATACCGGAGTACCAGATGAAGCGGATCTCGCTTACTTTCGAAGGATGGACGACAGGAAGACACCTTACCATTTCCGACCGCACCGGAGCTAGAGAGCCTCGGCTCTTACGAGCTGTGAGTTACATGGAAGATATCACACCTCCAATGTACATCCATACGCCATCCTTGCCAAGGATGGCTTGGAAGGTGATGTTATTGACCATGTTCCCCACTATTCAGACATGGATTTTTGACAGATGCTTCTTTGGATGGATCGACGAAGATCATACATAGTCCGTTTTAAGTTTACATGGATTGTATGAGATGTATTCCAGATCAAGTTGTATGATGTATCTTCGACATGATTGGAATGAAAGTGACCATGTCACATTTTTTTGGCCTTCACCTCTTTTGTGCAAATTGACTGGGAAACGCCATTAAAGTTAAATGAACTTTGAACAAAGAACAGAGAAGAAATAAAAGAGAGAATAAAAGAAAACTTTCCTAAAAAAAAAAAATCTAAAAATGTCAAACACCAAATCCACATGAACACCAAACAAACAACAAAAAACGGGATAGTTAAAGGACAAACGAAACAAATTTAAAGCTCAAATTGAATTCCAGTTTAAACCCATCTTCTCAAATCCTCCAATCCTTCTTCAAATCGAGATCTATTCTAGACCTCCTTGAAACCCCTCTCGGATGATTTCGTAATCACGAAGAATTTTCAATTTGATCCGGATGGCATGGGTTTGTACCCTTCGCTAAGTAATCGACTTTGAATGATTCCCATGGGATATGAAACACTTTCATACCTCATTTTGATCTCCCGCTAAATCCAAATCTCCACAGTAAATTTCAATTCAAAATTTCCGAGGCTGGTACCTAAATTCCAGTCCTCTTCCTTCGAGGTCGGTACCTAAATTCCGACTCTCATTCGAGATCGATACCTAAATTTCGATTCTCTTTCGAATTGATACCTAAATTTCAATTCAAAATTTCCGAGACTGGTACCTAAATTCCAGTTCTCATTCCGAGATCGATACCTAAATTTCGATTCTCATCCGAATTGATACCTAAATTTCAGCTCAAAATTTCCGAGACTGGTACCTAAATTCCAGTTCTCACTTCGAGATCGATTCCTAAATTTCGATTCCCATTCGAATTGATACCTAAATTTCAATTCAAAATTTCCGAGACCGGTACCTAAATTCCAGTTCTCACTCCGAGATCGATACCTAAATTTCGATTCTCATCCGAATTGATACCTAAATTTCAATTCAAAATTTCCGAGACCGGTACCTAAATTCCAGCTTCTCATTCCGAGATCGATACCTAAATTTCGATTCTCATCCGAATTGATACCTAAATTTCAATTCAAAATTTCCGAGACCGGTACCTAAATTCCAGCTTCTCATTCCGAGATCGATACCTAAATTTCGATTCTCATCCGAATTGATACCTAAATTTCAATTCAAAATTTCCGAGGCTGGTACCTAAATTCCAATCCTCTTCCTTCGAGGTCGGTACCTAAATTCCGACTCTCATTCGAGATCGATACCTAAATTTCGATTCTCATCCGAATTGATACCTAAATTTTAATTCTAAACTTTCGAGACTGGTACCTAAATTCCAGCTTTCATTTCGAGACTAGTACCTAAATTATAGTTCTCATTCTGAGATCAGTACCTAAATTCTGATTCTCCTCATTTTCGAGGTCGATAGCTAAATTTTGACTCTCTTCCGAGATTGATACCTAAATTTCAACTCTCATTTTCGAGACCGGTACCTAAATTCCAGCTTCTCATTCCGAGATCGCACCTAAATTCTGATTCTCATCCTTTTCGAGGTCGATACCTAAATTTCGACTCTCTTTCGAGATTGATACTTAAATTTCAATTCTCATCCCATTCGAAATCAGTACCTAAATTCTGATTCTCATCTTTTTCAATCAACACTTAAACTCCGATTCTCACTCCGAGGCTGGTACCTAAATTCCAGTTTTCTTTGCAATCCCGAGATTGGAACCTAGATTTCAATTCTCCTTTCAAATCCAAATTCCCTCAAATTGATTTTAAATCAAACTTCAATCTAAATTAAAACTCAAAATCTAAACTTACACATCAAAACTTGAACATGAAATGAAACGAAATCTAAATTGAATTCCCCGCATCATGTGATTTGGGATTCACCTCCTTTTCCTTTCCCCAGCGAGAGTTCAGGAATCTCCAGTCTCAGAGATATACTTGACACTCCCAACGGAAATTCTTCTACTTCGTCCTAACTTTGTCACTAGGACATCTGTGTTGGTTTTGTTGATCTCTTCGGTCAACGCCAATACGCGCGGTGTGCTTGGTTAGCTCACCACACCTATTAGGGGTCCATTTGTTGACCTTATTTTTGATGAGGTCTTCTCTTCTCTCTTTAGTACTTAGGATCTAGCCTTAGGCTTTTCCTTTCACTATCTTAGAGGACTAGAATTGGGATCCACCATCTAGAATTTCAAACCACTTCTTAACTCCCTGCAAACTCCACAAACTCGACCGTAGACCCCTAATCACCTGGAGGGTCGAAATCAAATGCGGAAGTTTAAAGGATGAGTTCCCATAGGACTCTTCGGCCTTAGGACCGCCCTGGGTGTCCCGGTCCGGTGAAGGGGCCGACTTACACACACACTACACTCATACACTACACTTTCACACTCCTCCTAAAACTACACCCATACCTAACTCGACCTCCCGACTCATGTAGGTGATTCACATGGATGGTCCTTAACCCCTAAGCCCTCGGCTAAGAGGGTTAGGAACAACATAGTGAATGCCTCAAATGAGTCCCTTCATGGCTCATGTGGGCTTGGTATGGCTTCATGGCTCAACCAAAATGATTTCATTCCACTCAAATTTACCCAATCTTCAATTTTCCAAATTTTCAATTTTCGACCCCGGGACCCTACACCCGCCTAACCTACCCAAAGCCCTTGAAATTACCCAAATTTTTCAAAATTTCCAAATCACCCAAAATCCCCCAAAATCAATCCCAAACATTTCCACATCACTCAAATTGATCATCCATACCCAAAAATTTCAAAAATTCCAAGAATACCTCCCAATACCCTCCAAATACCCAAAATACCCCTCTTGACCTAAAAATCCAAAAATTCATAAAATTCCAGAAAATCCCAAATATTCCCAATTTCATTTTGTTCAACTACACCATGGGCCAATTTTGTCAATTTACCTAACTTTTTTCAAAACCCCCAATTTGACCCATTTTAACTCTAAGTGAACCCAATGTCAAACCAAACCTACCCAATTGACCCAAATTCTGGTCCAATTCAACTCTAAACTTCAATTAAACATTCCCAACACCAATCTAGACCAAACTCAAGTCCAATTTGATTGACATTTGGATCCAATTTCACTTTTGGCCTTAAAGCCCAATTTGGACCCATAACCCAAACCTAACCCAAACTCACCCAATTCAACTCCAATTAACCCCAAATCTTTTCTAATCTTCCTTAGCATCCCCACAAGCAAAACACTAACATGATTTTCCCAAAATCTAGACCCAAACCCCACTCAAATTCAACCCAAAGCTAAAAGGCCCAATTTCGACCTAAACCCAAACCTAACCCAAATGAGCCCAAACCCCAAAATCAAAGCCCAACCAAAGTCAAAACCTCTTTGAAACACTCCCATAAACATTTTTCAACATTAATTTTACATCAATTTCAACTCTAGCCCAACATTGGCCCAACTTGGCCCACTTTGACCTATATTGGCCCATTCACCGAAAGTGCCCAAATTCAACCCAATTCAAACCCAAATCACCCCCAATTTGCTTCAATTCACTCATGACACATCCATGAGCTAAACCCAAAAATTATTTGGCCCAACCTCTTTACAAAATTCCCATCCATAAATTCATTTTTAAACTTAAAGGCCCATTCCTTAAACCATTTTAAAAGCCCATCTTTTACCACATCCATAGGCCCAAAATTGGTCTCAAAGCCCATATGACATTTCCCTCATCATACTTTCAATTAAACTCAATACCTAAGTCCTAAATTCATCATCAAATCATTCCAAATCAAGTTTCATACAAATTTCCATCAAATTACCAAAAATTCCTAAAATCCATTTTCATGAAATTGACCAAGCTTTCCCCAAGCCAAAGACAAGCCATGCAAGCCATGGACAAGCCACATGAAGCCATGGAGGGTTTGACATGTGATCAAGCCATTAATGGAAAAAGGAGGACCCCCTTTCCTAATCCTTCTTAAGCCTTTTTTTTACCTTAAGCATGTCACACTCTAAACCATGCTTTGCCACCTAATCCTCGATGGAGACTCCACCACACATGGGAGATCGACCCACTCCGTCCTCCTCAGCCCAAAATCGAGTCTTGGGGAGGTGCACCCAACCCATTTGCATGGGTTGACCAAAATAAGCTAAAATGGCCCCTTCCCCTTTCTACTTTGATTCAACCACTTTACACATGTCAAACCTCAATTGAATGCACCAAACCCCGACCCCGACCCACTCGAACAAGATGGTGACCAATGCTCGGCCGGCCAGCCACTGTGTCGCCGGAAAACACCATGGCCGAGAGCTCACATGTGAGCCAACTTTGGGATTCTACCTCGCTCGAGCCGCCCCATGCCTAATGGCCACCATGGCCGTTCGCCCTTGACCTAAGCAGCTGATCCCAAGCCCTAACTCTCCCGGGAGGCCCTCCACCCTCTCCTATTTAAACACCACCCCTCTCGGCCATGAGAGGGTGCCGAAACAAACCTTAAGGAAACTCGCCAAAATTGTTCCGTACTACTCCCCATACATAGAGCACTTGATCCCCACCGAAATCCCCCCGCCATTTCCTCTCTGCGAGCTCAATTTCGTAGTCGAAATCCAAGCCCAAAACCAGGACACTTCTCCACGGTGAGCCAATCCCCAAATTGATTGGTCCTACACCTTCACTCGTACCAAGAGAAGGTGTCCACCAAGAAAAGCCCCATCTCCAGAGCCACCCAGCTTGCTCCAGCCTCCAAGCTTTGTGATCGGCCGTGGTCAAAATCCTACCTAGGCAATTCACTGCACCAGGAGACTTCATCCGAAGCTTGTCGGGATCCAATCGAAGGTGAAACAACCCTCGCATCGAAGCCACACTTCTCCGAGCAAAGGTATGGCCTCACTCTTTTCCCGAGCTTCGAACATTCTCCATTCTTATCGAGTAAATTTCATCCCACATAAACCGTATGGATGTGTTCGTCTTCTCAAGACGAATCCATAGAACATAAGAACACGAAAATCCATCGAGTATCGAGTGAGATATTAGGGATTTAGTGTGGACCGCTCTCGAGTGAGGATGCTCGGGGACGATGAATGGATGCCGTCCATTTAATACACGCGCGGACGGACGGCTCGGATGGCGTCGGACCAGGAGATGGTATGTGAACCGCGGGACCCGGAGTGCTGAGTAAGATGGCGGCCTCGAATGGGGGCGCGACACGCGGCGTTTCGGAGCCGCCGAGGTCGACGCGGCGCCGCGTGGATAAATAGAAAATTAGGGTATTTTTCTATTTATTTAATTCCCTAAACTTTAAAAATTTATAACTTTGTGTAGGAAAATCATAAAAATAAAATAAAAATACCCTCTTGCTCGCGTGAACGGAGGAGAATAATGTGGAAAAGAAATCATTTAATTTCATCAAGTATTTTATTTTTAATAATTTATTTACTCGTCCGCACTATTTTAATTCTCCATGCATGTAGGAAATTCACCATGACATGAGACCATAGGGCTTTTGAAGCCTCCGAATTTGGGAACATTCCCCGAATTTTCCAAAGTCATAGGCCATCCCTATGAGAAGTTATTGATTTTTCAAACTCATGTTATCGTTTTGAGTATTTTAATTCTAATAATTAGCATGTTGTGAAATAAATTCTAGGAAAATTTGGTGATGTCCCTTATGACTGAGAGGACCCTAGGAAAAATAGGTTTTGAGTTAGTTCATTTAAAATAACCCTAATTGGCTTAAACACCCAAAATAGATCCCTAATCAATTAGAGTTAACCATACATCAAATTGACTTGAAATCAATTCTCCACTGACCTTTAGGATCAGAGGAACCCACCATAAAAATTTGAAGTCAATCGGAGTTAGGTTAGCTCTACTAAATGGGTTGATTAAGCCATTTAGTCAATTTAAAATTTAAAAATTCATAACTTTCAAAATACCTTTCAAAAATTCACCAAATTGGTTTTGGAGCCTCTCTGATATTAGAGGAATTTAAGAAAATTAAAATTTCAATTTTCTAAAAAAGTTGATTTTTAATATTATTTTAATATTTTTAATAATTAAAAAATAATAAAAATCACAAAAATAATAAAATTCACCAAAATGTCACATTTTGAATTTTAATCACTTAGGAACAAACCCCATATTTTTCTTAGGTCTATTTAATGAGATATTAAATTTTAAAGCTCTAGCGTAATTTTAAAATTAAAAAAAATGTATTTTCTAGCGTTTTCACTAAAATAATTATAATAAATCATAGGAAAATCAAAAAATTGCAAAAATTGATTCTCTGATTTCCTTGATGTCAGAGAGATTTTTGAAAAATATAAAATTCATTTTTCAACCTTTATTTTATTTTTAAATTAATTAACACTCCAAAACTTAGAATAATTATAATAAAAATAATATAATTCAAAAAATCACCAAAATTGGTCCAAGTGGTCCTCTGGTCATTAGGAATGTCCCCTAATTTTCTTGAGAACAGAAACTTTCCCTTGATCATGTTATTAAATTTTTCTTGGAAATCTCTATTTTCTACCAAAAATAATTATATAAATAAATTAAATACAGAAAAATCACATTTTCTCCTCTCATATCTTTATTGACATATGAGTGAAGTCACATAAAAATTTCAAGTTCATTTAAGCTCAATTTAGTGAGTTATGAAATTATTAAGCTTAAAGGGTAAAATGATAATTAAAATTTTAACCCTTAATTAAAACTTTAGGTTTAATAAAATTAACAAGTAAAATATTTGATCTTAATCTGATTTGGATGATTGAAATTTAAATAATTAAAGGGTAGAAACCCATTAAATAATTTAAAATAATTAAACCTTAATTAAATAATTGATTAAATTTGGGAAGAATAATAAAATTGGAATTATTAAAATAGGGATATTGTTAGGAAGAGATTTATTCTTTAATTTAAAAATCCCTAAATTAATCATCTCATTAATATTTAATTCTTAATTAAAATGATAACTCAAATTTAAAATATTAAAAGACTTAATAATTAAACTAAAGTTAAATTATTAAACTCTTTTAAAAATTTCAATTAAAATTAAATAAATAAATTAAATTAAATTAAATTAAAAATTAAATTAAATAATTAAATTAAATTAAATTAAATTAAATTAAATTAAATAAACAAATTAAATTAAATTAAATGAATAAATTAAATTAAATTAAATTAAATGAATAAATTAAATTAAATTAAATTAAATTAGACTTAATTAAATTAAATTAAATTAAATCAAATTAAATTAAAATTAAATCAAATTAAATTAAATTAAAGGAAATTAAATCAAATTAAACTAAATTAAATTAACATCAAATCAAACTAAATTAAATTAAATTAAATTAAATTAAAATTAAAATTAAATTAAATTAAAGTTAAAATTAAATTGAATTAAATAACATCACCTAAAACAGAAAGAAAATTAAATATAAAGCAACTTGAACACAATTCCAAATTTAAACTCATTAATTGAAGTTAAACTAAATCACAAATTATTGGAACACCAATTTGCCCTCGAAAACTTTGATTATCATAACTCCTAAACGGAACATTAAATGAAATGTTACTTCACTTATAGGACATTCAAATATCCTCGTTCATTGAGTAAGATAATAACAAAACTTAACTAAACCTCGGACGATTAATTCATTTGTGTAATTGAATTCATTTGGACTTAAAACAATCCTAGAAATATTGAAAAGATGTTTATGATTTGCCTTAAGCACTTCCTCAATATTATAGGATGTTCATAAGAACAATTGAACTTAATTGTTCTTTGATGAAGAAAATCGTCCTCAAACCAAAATACAAGGAACCTAGACGTCATAAGAAATGACTAGCTATAGGATTAGGAACTTGGTAGAAAACCATAACACTTCCCTTAGTTTTACCTAGGAACTTGCTTAAATATTCTAATTGTGTTTTAAGTGCAGCTTGGGATGACGGGAAGACCCTCCAGTACGCTTTTATTTTATTGCAATTTACTTTCTTGCAATTTACATTATTGCAATTTATTTAATCGCATCGCACTTACTTTTCCTTGCATGAAAAACAATCGTTGCATGAAAACCCACACCTTTAGGATAGTCCCTAAAACTCGAAACCAAAATTAAACTAAAAGTCATTGCAAGATAAAATTCACCGCCACAACATTTCAAAATATAAAACAACTCAAAATTTAATCACAAACAGAACACAAAACTACAATTACAACTAAATTAAAACGTCCTGTTGGATGATCGGGAATACCTCGGATGATGTAACCTACGTGTTGCTAACGGGATTTCCACTGGTCTAAATGAAAGTGTGGAACTCATTTAGTTGAGTTTAGCAAATTCATTTGGACTAAGTGAATCCGATAAAAATAATGATGCCGGAAGGATGGAACCATGGGATCTTAACCGGTGTCATTATAATCAACTTTAAGATTTGTTTTAATTGAAACACAAAAAAAAACACTTGGAAATTAAGATTTTCTCTAAACCAAAATACTTTTCTCATCCCCTGATTTATGTCTTCTAAAACTAAACCCCTGCAACAACAAGGAGCTCGGAGCATGGTGGGCAGCACGGCCATCGTCGTCAAGCAAAACTCGAATTGTCATCGACAAAACTGTCTTAGAATTAAACAACAAAGCCATAGGATTTCGAGGTAGTTTGTCTAGTGCAACATAAATCCTCAACTCTTCGTTAGGCATTTGCATTGCAAATTAAGCCCTAACCGGCCTTAGGATTCCGAGGTAGTCGTCTGATACGACATAAACCCTCACATCTTCGAGGCTATTTGTATGATTCTATTGTATAAATATAAGCCCTAATTAATTAAAATTGACAAAATCAAAACATTAAATAAACATTAGGACTTTCCTAAATTCAAGCCAAACAATAGGATAGTCGGGGGATTACCGAAGTTCACTTCGAATCCGTAATTTCTCCTACCTTTCTTCCTTTGAACTCTCAAAACAAAATGTTCCAAACTTGATCCATTCCCTATTGAAATTCCAAAATTCAATCCTTTGAAAACTTAAACTTTAAAATTCTTGAGAGCGAATTATCGATTATTATCGAGAGTTTTCTTAGGTGACTCCCGTCACTTAAGATGTAATTAACTATAGGGCTTGCCCTTATAGGGAATTTTAAAGAACCCGGATAATATAAACCCCGTTTAATACTTTCATATTAAGCGTGGAATTTGTCGGCTTATAAAATTGGTTCGCGGACCAAACAGATGTCACAAATCTTCTAGTTTATTTAATCGAGCCCCACCATCGAGCGATGTGTCTATCCTTAGGGATAGATACACGGTTCAGTGGTACGGTGCTCGTTTATGTAAACTATTCGGGATGTGAGATCAGTTTGATTTCATATCTTAAAATTTTTAAATTTAAAATTATTTTCAAAATCAAATACTACTTTTCAAATTATTTATTTAAATTTGCCGACAACTTCTGTTAGGCGACCCCTTTTCAAAATACCACACAACCTAAAAATGTTGCCGACAACTTCTGGCGACTCCGTTGGGGACCAATTCCTCTCTCCATTTTAATCAGACAAATTCTGCTTTCAAAAATCGGTAGTGTATCCATGTCCCTTGTGGATCAAACTGCCCTTCTTTCTGTTGGAATACCATGTTCATTTCTACCTTGAACAAGTATAACCAACATTCTCTCGGATTTAGGAGCCACTGACAGAGAGGTTCCGAGATCCTTTTACCTCATTTCCGAGGTGGGGTGGACCCCAATAGGTGTTAGTTTAGGAGTGATCCTTCGAGTCGAGAAGTCTTGCATAAGACTTTCTTTTCCTTTCCAACTCTGAATCGGATTCCTTACCTTCTCTACACCTTTGAACATTCCGTTCTAAATAAACAAACCCCCTAATGAATGACTCTTTTAACAAATGATTCCTTCTTATAAATACATGAACAAGAATGTGTTCGGACTCTTTTCGATTCCTTTCTTTTTGTCCTGATGAGAAGAAGCATAACTTGGGACTGACAACCAGAATCTACCCTGCAGAAATGGAAGCCCCAAAGCTGATTTTCTCCTTCACCAATGGACTGGACTTCGTTGTTTATAAGGATGAGCTGCCCGACAATGGGATCATCCGGTTTGGACAAGGATTCGAGAACACGAATGTCAAGATCACCGACGTTTCCCTTTTCGCGCTGACAAACAAAGTATCTGAAGCTAAGAAACCGCTGATCGAGTTCAACCTTAGGTCAACCCAAGAGTTTCCTCCCCGTAAAAGATCCCGACCGAGAGGAGCATCGTCGTCCTGCAGGAGGACCGTGCTCTTGCTACCCCCACCGGTCTAGTTGTTTCGCACCTACCCCGGCTCCGCCAAATTAAAGGGGAAGGAAATCCGGAACTATGGTGAACCCGTTACCGTGGAGGGTACGGACTTTCCGTGCGACCTTCGTTTTGAAATCGGGTCCAGCTCAAGAATTCCATCACTAACACGGACCCAAAGAAGGAACGAAGTAGGAAGATTGCCGTGAAGGCCGTAGCCGCCGAAGTTGCTTTCCCGGAGGAAATCCCGAAATCCCCGAGTACACACCACTACCCGAATACATACCATTGCTCGAAGATACACCCTTTTTGGAAGGAAGTAGATTCCATCCCCTTTCCGCCGCAGTCGACGAGGAAAATGTCCGCGAGGATTGTTTCTACATTACCTCGACCCGCATACTACGACGACAGCAGAAAGAAAAGGGCTAGGATCACGCCATTTGCCCGACTACAAACTGTGATCGAGAAGCTAGCAAAGAAAGAGAAATGCCCCGTATCGGAGATTCTACGAAGGATAGGGCGGGTTCCAGTCAAGTCCCGTCTTGGGCCACGAGTAGAACCTGACATCGTTACAGAAAAGCCAAATAAAAGGATGAGGGCTAGTCCGCCTGTCGTCGTTTCAGGATTACAGATTAGGGAGGATACCACCTTCCAGACATTTGGCCGACGGACCATCCGGTCCTAGACCTTCCGCCGCTAGAAGGATGGTATGGCGTCCCACTACCTGGACAACCGAGATCGAAACAACAGCCGAGAAGGAAAGTCTCGTCGGGAGACTCGAATCGAAGAAAGTGCCACCGCAAGTAAAGGGGACTCGTGAGAAGGGAACCCGGCAGCCTATCACACGACAACTGTGAAGATGCACAGAAAAGACCGCTAGAGGACGCTATGGAAAGGTTGAGGACTGATATTCGACGACTAGCGAAAGAAAGAGAAGAGAAATTCGGAGACGAGATTGATTCATCGGAATTCATGCACGATGAGTATGCAGAAATCAACATGGTCGAAACACGAGCTTCGTTAGCTTCATAAGGTGCTCCTGCAGCCTCAGAAAGAGAGGAGCCAGAAGTGATGAGAAGACAGCTTCAGGAGAAAGACGATACGATCGCCCAAATGGCGAAGAGGATGGAAGAGATGGCTATAGCCCTAGCCACTCACCAGAGTCAAGTGCAACCCCAAAGAGAGACACCCCCAGAGGTCATTCACATTGCAGATGGAGGAAAGGAAATTACATCCGTCAACGGGGATGATCAGCTAAAGAAAGATACAACACAAAGTATGATTCCAGAAAAAGATATCAAGAGCTTGGTGGAACAGCAGGTGCGAGAAGCCTTAGCACAATCAAAGAGCGGGGCATCTATTCGGACAGTAGACCTTACCCGGAAGAATTCGACGCCGTCCAATACCCAAAAGGCTTCGTACCACCTCTCGTTCAAGACCTTTGATGGAACCGGAACCCCCGACAACATGTTGCACACTTTCGTTCCAGCTTGTTGCAATGCCGGCGGGAGCGATGCATCACTCTTCCGACTCGTTCGTCGACGAGCTCGTCGAGGATCGCCTTTGATTGGTATGCGAATTACCAAATGGTTCGAGTGAAGACGTTCTCGTAACTAGAAAACCTTTTCATCAAGCGATTCGCCGGAGCTCAACACCACATCACTATAGGTGATTTAGTGGTAGAGAAGCGAAGCCGAACGAAACTTTGGTGGATTACATACTTCGATGGAGGAACTTAAGCATGAAGTGTGAACCACAATTACAAGAACAACATGCAGTCGGCATCTTACTTAAAAGCATTCACGGCCCAATAGCACTTCTCCTCAAAGGATTCACTATTAAGACTTTTGAGAAGTTGTTAAGCAAGACCGGAAGCTTGCAAGAGGAGGCAAATCAATTAAGTTTCGCCGATAAGACAGACAAGCAAAAGCCTGTGAAGACTTTTGAAAAGAAATCCGGGATCGTTGCGAGCGATCAACAAAGGCAAGCAACCGATACAAATATCGTCCGAATCGCCACAAAGAATCTCAACGAATTATCAACAACCCCGACCCAGCTATCATTCATCTCCACAAGTATGAACAACCGCCTCGTCCGCAACGTACATTAAGGGAGATTCCGAGCGGTGGAATATCCATTCAAGAATGAAGCAAGTGCCGAAAATGTTCCGTAGCTCGATGAAAACTCCAGATTTCTAGCTGCCAGAGCCTAAGAGACCGGAGGAAGTCAACAAGAAAAGTGATTCCAACTTTTGCCCTTATCACCAGATGCTTGGACACAAGATAGAAAATTGCATTACCTTCAAAAGTTGGCTCAATGACAACCTTCGGAAAGGGAATATAACAATCCCGAAGGAGTACATGAAGGAACCCCAGAAAGGAGGTTCCGTCAATGTTGTCTCAACTGATCCCATCATTCCGATAGATCCCTATACGACTTACAATGGATGGACTACCGCTTGGACAAGGTCTTCGAAAAAGATTTTAGACAGCATCCAAACCGCTTCGGTGCGAGCTTCAATTCAGAGTTCGAAACCTGCCAAGTCGGCACCATCACTTGCGATAGGAGAACCAACTCAACAGGAGATGATTGAAGAGAAGAAGAAAATCGACGAAGAAGAGAGGACCGAGGTTCCTAAGGCTAGATTAGGGGCTGCTTATCCTAGGATAGTTGTTTCTGATTCGGGGGAGAAATCCCTCAAACCTCTGACTCTGTATGATTATCTGCTCACTTCGGTGGGATCATATAATGATAAGGGTGATGGCGTTGGCTACGTTTTGATCGTTTCTAACGATTACGTAACTAGCGACAATCCGGACATCGATTTCGATACCAATGACAATTCTCAAATCATACACAATCTCGACGATCAAAATGACAAAGAAGACATCCATCAAGGAGGCTACGAGAGTTCAACAAGCAACGAATCTATCTGCGAGTTTCAAGGAGCTTCAGTCACAATAGAGTTAGAGCCTTCAGACTCTGAAGCTAATCCGAAGAGCCCGTCATTCCGATTCGAGAAGAAACACCAAGCAAGCTCAACGCTAGATTCAGAAGAAATTACAGAAGTCAACTTAAGAAGTGGAAGAGTTCTACCTCCGAGATTGGGTCTAAAGGACAAAGGAAAGCAGGTGGTTGTTCAAGAGGAATCAACCCCAGTAGAAGAAATACCCATTCGAGAAGAAACCGAGACACAAGGAAATAAAGTGGACTACAATGTGCTAGCCCATCTTAGGAAACTACCAGCCAAACTGAGCATCTACGATGCTCTCATCTTATCAAAGGAGATGAGAGAAGCTCGATCAAGGCCTTACTTGATCCGCAAATTTGCTTAGCTCAAATGGCCGGAGATTCCTTAGATGAGGTTTGCTCGTTAAAGGAACAGCGAGGTGTTACCTTCACGGACAATGACCTACTACTTGGGACAGCAGATCACAACCGACCATTGTACATTTCAGTTACAATTGGGAAGTTTACACTCTCCGCAGTATTGGTGGATCCGAGAGCATCAATCAATATAATGAGTCTTCGAACACTAAGCATATTTGGAAATCGATGCTCGCGAGCTCGAGGCCGACAAAATGTTATTAAGAGGATTCAACCGTAAAGGAGAAAGAGCCCTCGGGTCAATAACGCTACTAATGAAGACCGGTGACTTAGCAAAGACAACCGCAAAATTTCACATAATCGATTCGAAACGTCGTTCAACGCTCTACTGGGCCGACCATGGATACATGATAACGAGGATGGTACCATCATCTCTACATCGTTGCATCAAATACTACGATGGAGGAGAACAAGTGCATCAAAGGTGACTTACAACCATTCTCCGTACATGAAATTGGAATCCATGAAGACGCAGCCTTCTTATGCACCACCGAAGAAAACAATATTCTCCGGAGATACCATAACAAATGAAGCAAAGAAAGTTCGGGACAACGAAGAACCCGAAGTTCTACTCCAACGATCACTCACCGCTCCTTCCGGCGAGATGGTGAAGGTTTCTCCACAACTCGCATCCGAGGTCGAGGCCGGGACGAGGCCGTGGTAGAGACGTTAGGATGCCGTCGAACAGAGGAAACCAACCATCAATGTTCGAGTGGGAAGATAGTTCCGAGGAAGAAAAAGAAATCAAGCAAGAAGCGACGACAATAAGCTCGGAAGAAGCCGCAATTCAAGATCTCCTCGAAGATGAAAAGAATGATGAATACAAATCAATGTACGAGAAGATTAACCACTATGTACATACTATGACCCTAACCCCGATCCATTCTAATAAGATCGTGGGTATGGTGGTCAAAGAGGTACGTAGCGGCGGTGCTAAGCCAATCAAATTCTACCGTGGTGCTTCTTCCTCCAAAACTGAAAGTAATGTACAATTTGAAGATGTCACTTCATCAGAATTAATGGAATTACCTTTTGAGTAGTACTCTCCTTGTGTCCAAAGTTTAATTCAACGTGGTTTCTTACCTCGACAATGGACAAAAGGTCAATCACAACATTTTGAAAAATTATGGAGTAACTTCGGTCGTCCACCCAATTCAAAGCATGGACTCGGATTTGGCACAGTAGGATCAGTTGATGATACTGAATTTTGCTTAGTTGTCACTTGCGAACCTAATGAAAACTGCATGGAAACTACAGGCGAACTCGAAGATTTACAAATTGGAGATGCTCCACCAGAATTCGAAGAAGAAATTAAATCTACAATAGATGAGTTAATTGAAGTTAATTTAGGTACTAGCGAAGAGCCTAGACCTACCTTTGTTAGCTCCTTGCTCAATAAAGAAGACTCCGAAGAAATAATCAAATTATTAATGGAATTTAAAGACTGTGTTGCTTGGAGCTACGATGAGATGCCGTGATTAGCTCCGCAGGTCGCGGTCCATAAGCTAGGAGTGGATCCTACTTCGTCCCGCCGGACAAGGTCCCGTAAGAATGCGTCTAGAAATCGAACAACAAGTCATAGCCGAAGTTAAAAAGCTAATAGACGCCAAATTTGTCCGTGAAGAACAATACCCGACTTGGTTAGCCAATGTGGTGCCAGCCGAAAGAAGAATGGTCGGATCGAATTTGTGTGGACTTCGAGAGATTTAAACAAGGCATGTCCAAAGGATGAATTCCCTCTACCGATCCCGTAACTAATGATCGACATTGCTTCGACACATGAAATATTCTCATTCATGGATGGATCTTCGTGGATACAACCAGATAAAAATGGCTCCGTAAGATGAAAAGCTTACAAGCATTCGAACGCCGATCGGAGTATATTGCTACACAGATGATGCCATTTGGATCGAAGAACGTAGGAGCAACATACCGTAGAGCGATGACAAGAATTTTTGATGATCTCATCCACAATCAAGTCGAATGCTACGTGGACAATGTGGTCATCAAAAGCAAAGTAAAGGACAAGCACCTATATGATTTGAGAATTGTTTTCGAACGATCGAGACAATTTAACCTTAAGATGAATCCCTTAAAATGCGCCTTCGGCGTCACCTCCGGGAAATTCTTAGGATTCGTTGTCCGACATCGTGGAATTGAAATTGACCCGGAAAAGATTAAAGCTATCTTAGAAATGCCGCCTCCCAAAACCTTAAAACAACTACGATCTTTTCAAGGGAAGTCGGCATATCTTCGACGCTTTATCTCAAACTTGTCGGTAGGTGTCGACCTTTCTCGGCACTAGTTAAAAAGGACGCCAAATTCATTTGGGAAGAGAAATGCCGAAGGCCCTCGAAGACATTAAACAATATTTAATGACACCTCCCGTCTTAGCAGCCCCGGCCTCAGTGTAGACCGTCGATACTTTATACCGCGGCTTTAGACGACTTCACTCTGAGCCTCGTTAGCTTGTGTCAATGATGAGGGTAAAGAAATGCTCTTTACTACTTAAGTCGTCGTTTACTTCCGACGGAAATAAGGTATCCCGCAATTGAAAAGCATTGTGTGGCCCTGATCTTCGCCGCTCAAAAGCTCAGGCACTACATGCTTTCTCATAAGGTCAACTCGATCTCGAAGTTTAATCCATTGCAATACTTGATGACTCGTCCAACACTTTCCTACAGACTTGCCGGATGGTCGATGATATTATCGCAATTCGATATAACTTTCGTGCCTCTTCGTGCCGTAAAGGGACAAGTCTTAGCAGACTTCCTCGCAGCACACCCTTTGCCGGCAGAATCTCCTCTCAATGATGACTTGCCAGATGAACAAATAATGAGCCTAGGAGACCCTGATGATCGACTTTGGGAATTAAATTTTGACGGAGCATCTTCAGCACACAAAGACGAAGAATCGCAAGTGATAGTGCCCTGTAAGGCAGGAATCGGGCTAATCTTTATAACACCGGAGCGGGGATGTTAAGATACTCCTACCATTCGACGTAACCTTGTACAAACAATGAAGCGTAATACGAAGCCCTCATAATGGGACCGGAATTAACTATTCAAATGGGGATAACGTACATCAACATCTACGGGGATTCGCAATTGATCATTCAACGGATCACCGGACAAGTACAAAATTTTAAAGCCAAGACTCGAGCAATACTTCCAAGATGCCATACAACCGTTGAACAGATTCCGAATGTGACAATCTACAAAATTCCCAGAAAAGAAAATGCTTTAGCAGATGCTTTAGCCCGTCTCGCAAAAGTATTTGCCTGTTTGCAAGATGAATCAGTAGAAGTGACAGTTCACGGACGTCAGGTCCTATCACAGCTCGACATAAACATAATACACAAATCAGGAAAAGAAAAAGGATCAACTGCAGTAAAGGACGTAAAACACGAAGATCAGGCGACGACCATTAGTAGACTACCTACAAACAGGAAAACTACCGGATGATAGTCGTTGGCCCATCGCATCAAGAAAAGAACTCGTCCTACGCATTAATAAACAACACATTATACGAAGGTCTTTCGATCAAATGTGGCTAAGGTGCCTAAGCGGGTCCGAGGCCCGTGAAATCGTTAAAGAGGTGCATTCAGGACTCGTGGCGCTCACCGCCGGGTCCGAAGATGAAAATGAAAATTAAAAGACTAGGGTACTACCGGCCCTCAATGATGACCGACTGCATGAAAATCGCCAAGAGCTGTCACCAATGCCAAGTGCACGGAGTGGTTCTACACCAACCTCCAAAAATGCTACATCCGACAATTGCGTCGTGGCCATTTGAATGTTGGGGCACAGATATAGTGGATCCGATAGAACCACCATCTTCAAAAGGACATCACTTCATTCTTGCGGCCACAGATTACTTTTCCAAGTGGGCGGAGGCAGTTCCACTTAGAGAAGTTAAAGCACACCACGTGCTACAGTTTTTCAAGAACCATGTTGTCTACCGTTTCGGAGTGCTGCGCAGGATTATCTCGGATAATGGGTCAGCATTCAGAAGCACACAAATCAACAATTTTGTCAGGAGACACGGAATCGACTGGCGATACTCAACAATTTACTACCCAAGAGCAAACGGCCTCTCTGAGGCTTTTAATAAAACCCTCGTTCAAATATTAAAGAAAACTTTAGACGATAATAAGAGAAATTGGCACAAGAAGTTGTTAGAAGCCTTATGGGCCTACCGGACAACCTTCAGGACTCCTACCCAAGCTACACCTTACGCTCTGGTATATGGCTCCGAGGCAGTGTTACCTTTAGAGGTTCAGCTTCCTTCACTCAGAATTACAGTTGCAAATAAGATCACGACAGAAGAGAATGCCAAAATACGGATAGAAGAATTAGAAAGCCCGGAAGGGAAAAGACTTGCAGCCGCAACAGACATTTAGAACTATACCAAGCTAAGATGGTTCAAGCCCATGACAAACCGGTCCGCCCAAGAACCTTCAAAGTTGGTGACTTAGTTCTCGTTCTTCAAGAGACCTATTCTTGCACACCGCAAGATAGGAGGAAAATTTGAACCCACTTGGGAAGGGCCGTTTATGGTCGAAGCAAGTATACTCGGGAGGTTCCTACCAGCTAGTGAATCGTCGTGGAGAACGACATATGCTTCCGATCAACGGACGATACTTGAAAAAGTATTACGCTACCTGATGTTTCGAAGGAACGAATTCTTCATCCCTAAGAAACACGGGCGAAGTAATTACTTATGATTGGGTCCGAACCCAAAAAAAATAAAATGTGCTAAGATAAATAAAATCATGATAATAAAGTTTTCCTTGTTTTCTTCTCCAAATCAAGATCTTTTTTCCCGATCTTATCCCGCTTCATTCCCGTTAAATTTTAAAATATAAGAGTAATAAAAAATGTCTTTAATAAACATTTTCTTAATGTTCTTGTTCTTAGTACGCCCCCGATCCTTTTCCTTGTCTTTTCACGGGAAATGTCGAACGGGTGATCGGGTCCCGAACTTTAGAAATGGCGTAAGCCTCGCACTCGATGAAAAGAGGGTGAAAGATGGAGCGATAATCGAGATTGACTCGCATTTCGCACCAAAGCAGCCTACAGGACGAGGAAAGTGACCGGGTCCCAGCTGACCGAGAAGAGCCGCCGGGCAGACAGTGATGAAAGTGGGTGGCCCAAGCCACCAATCCAGCAGCAAGAAAAGAAAGGCAAACACTGAAGAAGATAAGAAAATGAAGTCTGTAGTCGCTACAGCAGAGGGCAGGCTTGTCAGCACCGCGCCCACAGAGATTCAAGAAGTTCGAAGAGCTACTCTCACAGCAACGCAACGAAGAAATAAGAATCGCCGTATCCGTAAGATGTTAACAAAACTAGCTGCGGACCAGCGCGACGAGACAGCTTGCTATCGCCAAGACGTACACTTCAAGGACACCGGCTCAGCGAGAACCCGGAGAAAGGAGGCCAGCTCCTAGGATAACGTAAAGGACCGGAGAAATCTCGCAAAGATCGAAGAAAGAAGACTACCACGCTACCGGATAGAACCACCAAGCAATGCATGACCTTGTTGTAGAAGCAACCCCGGGGATGTCCCGACGAACATCATCCCCGAGGAGCCGAGGTATGCAGGAGAGCGTGAAGGGATTGAACCGTATATCCCATAATATGTCACCGTGCCTCGCCATCTGCAGATTATTCCGAATACGAGCCGGAGAGAATGCGAATGTCGAAAAGAAAACCTTCGAATACTTCGAGAGAATTAAAGGCGGAAGGATCAATATACTAGAGGGCCTCGAGCTACATACGTACGTATTCTCGTAGTATGAACAACAAGAAATCGTGGATTGCATCCGGGATTTGAAAAGAATGGGCCGAGCAGGCCGCCTAAGGGAAAACACGTACTCAGAACCCCGGAGATGGATGCTAGGGAAAGGAAGAATCACAATACAATGTGGATGCTGTTATAACTTTGCGGAAGACAGGAAGGGAAACCCTCCAGGAATACTCCGTCATGGGCAAGTGGATCCGATGCCACTAGTCATCAAGAGAATGGTAAAGAGGTTGATAACATGGAGGGTACTGCCAGCAGATTGCATACCCAATAATCCGCATTATTAACATCTACAAGCGTGGTGACCGCATACCCCCACACATAGATCACCACGACTTTGTCGGACCTTTCGCACGCTCTCTTTCCCGAACGAGTGTAACATCATGTTCGGATCCGACCTCCGGAAAGGTGCCCGTGTGAGTTCCGAGGGTCGGTGAAGATACCATTACCGGTAGGTTCCGTCATGATACCGAAGGGCAACGGAGCGGATATCGCTAAGCATTGCATACCGTGAGTACCAGTGAAGCGGATCTCGGTTACTTTC
The DNA here is from genome assembly GCA_022702705.1 of Papilionanthe hookeriana x Papilionanthe teres. Lineage (NCBI taxonomy): Eukaryota > Viridiplantae > Streptophyta > Magnoliopsida > Asparagales > Orchidaceae > Papilionanthe > Papilionanthe hookeriana x Papilionanthe teres. The sequence goes on from CM040437.1 coordinate 9,334,301, forward strand.
GAAGGATGGACGACATGAAGACACCTTACCATTTCCAGCCTGCACCCGAGCTAGAGAGCCTCCGCCTTACGAGCCGCGAGTTACATGGAAGATATCACACCTCCAATGTACATCCATACGGCATCCTTGCCAAGGATGGCTTGGAAGGTGATGTTATCGACCATGTACCCCACTATTCGTACATGGATTTTTGACGATGCTTCTTTGGATGGATCGACGAAGATCATACATAGTCCGTTTTGAGTTTACATGGATTGTATGAGATGTATTCCGCATCAAGTTGTATGATGTATCTTCGACATGATTGGAATGAAAGTGACCATGTCACATTTTTGGCCTTCACCTCTTTTGTGCAAATTGACTGGGAAAAGCCATTAAAGTTAAATGAACTTCGAACAAAGAACAGAGAAGAAATAAAAGAGAGAATAAAAGAAAACTTTCCTAAAAAAAAAAAATCTAAAAATGTCAAACACCAAATCCACATGAACACCAAACAAACAACAAAAAACAGGATAGTTAAAGGACAAACGAAACAAATTTAAAGCTCAAATTGAATTCCAGTTTAAACACATCTTCTCAAATCCTCCAATCCTTCTTCAAATCGAGATCTATTCTAGACCTCCCTTGAAACCCCCTCTCGGGATGATTTCAGAATCACGAAGAATTTTCAATTTGATCCGGATGGCATGGGTTTGTACCCTTCGCCAAGTAATCAGACTTTGATTGATTCCCATGGGATATGAAACACTTTCATACCTCATTTCGATCTCCCGCTAAATCCAAATCTCCACAGTAAATTTCAATTCAAAATTTTCGAGGCTGGTACCTAAATTCCAGTCCTCTTCCTTCGAGGTCGGTACCTAAATTCCGACTCTCATTCGAGATCGATACCTAAATTTCGATTCTCTTTCGAATTGATACCTAAATTTCAATTCAAAATTTCCGAGACTGGTACCTAAATTCCAGTTCTCACTCCGAGATTGATACCTAAATTTTGATTCTCATCCGAATTGATACCTAAACTTCAGTTCAAAATTTCCGAGACTGGTACCTAAATTCCAGTTCTCACTTCGAGATCGATACCTAAATTTTGATTCTCTTTCGAATTGATACCTAAATTTCAATTCAAAATTTCCGAGACTAGTACCTAAATTCCAGTTCTCACTCCGAGATCGATACCTAAATTTCGATTCTCATCCGAATTGATACCTAAATTTCAATTCAAAATTTCCGAGATCGGTACCTAAATTCCGGCTCTAATTCCGAGATCGATACCTAAATTTCGATTCTCATCCGAATCGATACCTAAATTTCAATTCAAAATTTCCGAGATCGGTACCTAAATTCCAGTTCTCATTCCGAGATTGATACCTAAATTTCGTTTCTCATCCGAATTGATACCTAAATTTCAATTCAAAATTTCCGAGGCTGGTACCTAAATTCCAATCCTCTTCCTTCGAGGTCGGTACCTAAATTCCGACTCTCATTCGAGATCGATACCTAAATTTCGATTCTCATCCGAATTGATACCTAAATTTTAATTCTAAACTTTCGAGACTGGTACCTAAATTCCAGCTTTCATTTCGAGACTAGTACCTAAATTATAGTTCTCATTCTGAGATCGCACCTAAACTCGATTCTCATCATTTTCGAGGTCGATAGCTAAATTTTGACTCTCTTCCGAGATCGATACCTAAATTTCAACTCTCATTTTCGAGACTCGGTACCTAAATTCCAGTTCTCATTCCGAGATCGCATCTAAATTCCGATTCTCATCCTTTTCGAGGTCGATACCTAAATTTTGACTCTCTTTCGAGATTGATACTTAAATTTCAATTCTCATCCCATTCGAAATCAATACCTAAATTTCGATTCTCATCTTTTTCAATCGACACTTAAACTCCGATTCTCACTCCGAGGTCTGGTACCTAAATTCCAGCTTCTTTGCAATCCCGAGATTGGAACCTAGATTTCAATTCTCCATTCAAATCCAAATTCCCTCAAATTGATTTTAAATCAAACTTCAATCTAAATTAAAACTCAAAATCTAAACTTACACATCAAAACTTGAACATGAAATGAAACGAAATCTAAATTGAATTCCCCGCATCATGTGATTTGGGATTCACCTCCTTTTCCTTTCCCTAGCGAGAGTTCGGGAATCTCCGGCCTCGCAGATATACTTGACACTCCCCAGACGGAAATTCTTCTACTTCGTCCTAATTTTGTCACTTGGACATCCGTGTTGGTTTTGTTGATCTCTTCGGTCAACGCCAATACGCGCGGTGTGCTTGGTTAGCTCACCACACCTATTGGGGGTCCATTTGTTGACCTCATTTTTGATGAGGTCTTCACTTCTCTCTTTAGTACTTAGGATCTAGCCTTAGGCTTTTCCTTTGACTATCTTAGAGGACTAGAATTGGGATCCACCATCTAGAATTTCAAAACACTTCTTAACTCCCCGCAAACTCCACAAACTCGACCGTAGACCCCTAATCACCTAGAGGGTTGAAATCAAATGTGGAAGTTTAAAGGATGAGTTCCCATAGGACTCTTTGGCCTTAGGATCGCCTCGGGTGTCCCTGGTCGCAGTGAAGGGGCCGACTTACACACACACTACACTCATACACTACACTTTCACACTCCTCCTAAAACTACACCCATACCTAACTTGACCTCCTGACTCATGTAGGTGATTCACATGGATGATCCTTAACCCCTAAGCCCTTGGCTAAGAGGGTTAGGAACAACATAGTGAATGCCTCAAATGAGTCCCTTCATGGCTCATGTGGGCTTGGTATAGCTTCATGGATCAACCAAAATGATTTCATTCCACTCAAATTTACCCAATCTTCAATTTTCCAAATTTTCAATTTTCCAAATTTTCAATTTTCCAAATTTTCAATTTTCCAAATTTTCAATTTTTGACCCCCGGGACCCTACACCCGCCTAACCTACCCAAAGCCCTTGAAATTACCCAAATTTTTCAAAATTTCCAAATCACCCAAAATCCCCAAAAATCAATCCCAAATATTTCCACATCACTCAAATTGATCATCCATACCCAAAAATATCAAAAATTCCAAGAATACCTCCCAATACCCTCCAAATACCCAAAATACCCCTCTTGACCTAAAAATCCAAAAATTCAGAAAATTCCCAAAAAATTCCACAAAATCCCAAATATTCCCAATTTCATTTTGTTCAACTAAACCATGGGCCAATTTTGTCAATTTACCTTACTTTTCTCAAAACCCCCAATTTGACCCATTTTAACCCTAAGTGAACCCAATGTCAAACCAAACCTAACCAATTGACCCAAATTCTGGTCCAATTCAATTCTAAACTTAAATTAAACATTCCCAACACCAATCTAGACCAAACTCAAGTCCAATTTGATTGACATTTGGATCCAATTTCACTTTTGGCCTTAAAGCCCAATTTGGACCCATAACCCAAACTCACCCAATTCAACTCCAATTAACCCCAAATCTTTTCTAAATCTTCCTTAGCATCCCCACAAGCAAAACACTAACATGATTTTCCCAAAATCTAGTCCCAAACCCCACTCAAATTCAACCCAAAGCTAAAAGGCCCAATTTTGACCTAAACCCAAACCTAACCCAAATGAGCCCAAACCCCAAAATCAAAGCCCAACCAAAGTCAAAACCTCTTTGAAACACTCCCATAAACATTTTTCAACATTAATTTTACATCAATTTCAACCCTAGCCCAACATTGGCCCAACTTGGCCCACTTTGACCTATATTGGCCCATTCACCAAAAGAGCCCAAATTCAACCCAATTCAAACCCAAATCACCCCCAATTTGCTTCAAGTCACTCATGACACATCCATGAGCTAAACCCAACAATTATTTGGCCCAACCTCTTTACAAATTCCCATCCATAAATTCATTTTTAAACTTAAAGGCCCATTCCTTAAACCATTTTAAAAGCCCATCTTTTACCACATCCAAAGGCCCAAAATTGGTCTCAAAGCCCATATGACATTTCCCCTCATCATACTTTCAATTAAACTCAATACCTAAGTCCTAAATTCATCATCAAATCATTCCAAATAAAGTTTCATACAAATTTCCATCAAATTACCAAAAATTCCTCAAATTCATTTTCATGAAATTGACCAAGCTTTCCCAAAGCCATGCAAGCCATGGACAAGCCACATGAAGCCATGGAGGGTTTGACATGTGATCAAGCCATTAATGGAAAAAGGAGGACCCCCTTTCCTAATCCTTCTTAAGCCTTTTTTTACCTTAAGCATGTCACACTCTAAACCATGCTTTGCCACCTAATCCTCGATGGAGACTCCACCACACATGGGAGATTGACCCACCCGACCTCCTCGGCCCAAAACCGAGTCTTGGGGAGGTGCACCCAACCCATTTTCATGGTCGACCAAAATAAGCTAAAATGGCCCCTTCCCCTTTCTACTTTGATTCAACCACTTTACACATGTCAAACCTCAATCGAATGCACCAAACCCCAACCCCGACCCACCCGAACAAGATGGTGACCAATGCCGCCGGTCGGCCACCACTGTGTCGCCGGAAAACACCATGGCCGAGAGCTCACATGTGAGCCAACTTTGGGATTCTACCTCGCCGAGCCGCCCCATGCCTAATGGCCACCATGGTTGTTCCGCCCTCGACCTAAGCAGCCTGATCCCAAGCCCTAACTCTCCCCGGGAGGCCCTCCACCCTCTCCTATTTAAACACCACCCCTCTCGGCCATGAGAGGGTGCTCGAAACAAACCTTAAGGAAACTCGCCAAAATTGTTCCGCACTACTCCCCATACATAGAGCACTCGATCCCCACTCGAAATCCCCCGCCATTTCCTCTCTGCGAGCTCAATTTCGTAGTCGAAATCCAAGCCCAAAACCAGGACACTTCTCCACAGTGAGCCAATCCCCAAATCGATTGGTCCTACACCTTCACCCGTACCAAGAGAAGGTGTCCACCAACGAAAAGCCCCATCTCCGAGCCACCCGGCTTGCTCCAGCCTCCAAGCTTTGTGATCGGTTGCATGGTCAAAATCCTACCTGAGCAATTCACCGTACTAGGAGACTTCATCTGGAGCTTGCTGGGATCCAATCGAAGGTGAGACAACCCTCAGATCGAAGCCACACTTCTCTGAGCAAAGGTATGGCCTCACTCTTCTTCCCGAGCTTCTGAACATTCTCCATTTTTATTGAATAAATTTCATCCCACATAACCGTATGGATGTGTTCGTCTTCTCAAGACGAATCCATAGAGCATAAGAACACGAAAATCCATCGAGTATCGAGTGAGATATTAGTGGATTTAGTGTGGACGGCTCTCGGGCGAGGACGCTCGGGGACGATGAAAGGATGCCGTCCATTTAATACACGCGCGGACGGACGGCTCGGATGGCGTCCGACCGGGAGATGGTACGCGAACCGCGGGACCGGAGCGCCGAGTCGGATGGCGGCGTCGAATGGGGGCGCGACACGCGGCGTTTCGGAGCTGCCGAGGTTGACGCGGCGCCACGTGGATAAATAGAAAATTAGGGTATTTTTCTATTTATTTAATTCCCTAAACTTCAAAAATTTATAACTTTGTGTAGGAAAATCATAAAAATAAAATAAAAATACCCTCTTGCTCAATGAACAGAGGAGAATAATGTGAAAAAGAAATCAATTAATTTCATCAAGTATTTTATTTTTAATAATTTATTTACTCGTTCGCACTATTTTAATTCTCCATGCATGTAGGAAATTCACCATGGCATGAGACCATAGTGGCTTTTGAAGCATCCGAATTTGGGAACATTCCCCGAATTTTCCAAAGTCGAGGCCATCCCTACGAGAAGTTATTGATTTTTCAAACTCATGTTACTCGTTTTGAGTATTTTAATTCTAATAATTAGCATGTTGTGAAATAAATTCTAGGAAAATTTGGTGATGTCCTTTATGACCAGAGGACCCTAGGAAAAATAGGTTTTGAGTTAGTTCATTTAAAATAACCCTAATTGGCTTAAACACCCAAAATAGATCCCTAATCAATTAGAGTTAACCATACATTAAATTGACTTGAAATCAACTCTCCACTGACCTTTAGGATGAGAGGAACCCACCATAAAAATTTGAAGTCAATTGGACTTGGTTAGCCCTACTAAATGGGTTGATTAAGCCAATTAGTCAATTTGAACTTTAAAAATTCATAACTTTCAAAATACCTTTAAAAAATTCACCAAATTGGTTTTGGAGCCTCTCTGATATTAGGGAAATTTAAGAAAATTAAAATTTAAATTTTCTAAAAAAGTTGATTTTTAATATTATTTTAATATTTTTAATAATTAAAAAATAATAAAAATCACAAAAATAATAAAATTCACCAAAATGTCACATTTTGAATTTTAATCACTTAGGAACAAACCCCATATTTTTCTTAGGTCTATTTAATGAGATATTAAATTTTAAAGCTCTAGGGTAATTTTAAAATTAAAAAAAATGTATTTTCTAGCATTTTCACTAAAATAATTATAATAAATCATAGGAAAATTAGAAAATTGCAAAAATTGATTCTCTGATTTCCTTGATGTCAGAGAGATTTTTGAAAAATATAAAATTCATTTTTCAACCTTTATTTTATTTTTAAATTAATTAACACTCCAAAACTTTGAATAATTATAATAAAAATAATATAATTCAAAAAATCACCAAAATTGGTCCAAGTGGTCCTCTGGTCATTAGGAATGTCCCCTATTTTTCTTGAGGACAGAAACTTTCCCTTGATCATGTTATTAAATTTTCCTTGTAAATCTCTATTTTCTACGAAAAATAATTATATAAATAAATTAAATACAGAAAAATCACATTTTCTCCTCTCATGTCTTTATTGACATATGAGTGAAGTCACATAAAAATTTCAAGTTCATTTAAGCTCAATTTAGTGAGTTATGAAATTATTAAGCTTAAAGGGCAAAATGGTAATTAAAATTTTAACCCTTAATTAAAACTTTAGGTTTAATAAAATTAACAAGTAAAATATTTGATCTTAATCTGTTTTGGATGATTGAAATTTAAATAATTAAAGGGTAGAAGCCCATTAAACAATTTAAAATAATTAAACCTTAATTTAATAATTGATTAAATTTGGGAAGAATAATAAATTTGGAATTATTAAAATAGGGATATTGTTAGGAAGAGATTTATTATTTAATTTAAAAATCCCTAAATTAATCATCTCATTAATATTTAATTCTTAATTAAAATGATAACTTAAATTTAAAATATTAAAAGACTTAATCATTAAACTAAAGTTAAATTATTAAACTCTTTTAAAAATTTCAATTAAAATTAAATAAATTAATTAAATTAAATTAAATTAAAAATTAAATTAAAAATTAAATTAAATAATTAAATTAAATTAAATTAAATTAAATTAAATTAAATAAACAAATTAAATTAAATTAAATTAATAAATTAAATTAAATTAAATTAAATGAATAAATTAAATTAAATTAAATTAAATTAGACTTAATTAAATTAAATTAAATTAAATCAAATTAAATTAAAATTAAATCAAATTAAATTAAATTAAAGGAAATTAAATCAAATTAAACTAAATTAAATTAACATAAAATCAAACAAAATTGAATTAAATTAAATTAAATTAAAATTAAAATTAAAATTAAATTAAATTAAAGTTAAAATTAAATTGAATTAAATAACATCGCCTAAAACATAAAGAAAATTAAATATAAAGCAACTTGAACACTATTCCAAATTTAAACCCATTAATTGAAGTTAAACTAAATCACAAATTATTGGAACACCAATTTGCCCTCGAAAACTTTGATTATCATAACTCCTAAACAGAAGATTAAATGAAATGTTACTTCACTTATAGGACATTCAAATATCCTCGTTCATCGAGTAAGATAATAACAAAACTTAACTAAACCTCGGACGATTAATTCATTTGTGTAATTGAATTCATTTGGACTTAAAACAATCCTAGAAATATTAAAAAGATGTTTAAGATTTGCCTTAAGTACTTCCTCAATATGATAGGATGTTCATAAGAATAATTGAACTTAATTGTTCTTTGATGAAGAAAATTGTCCTCAAACCAAAATACAAGGAACCTAGACGTCATAGGAAATGACTAGCTATAGGATTAGGAATTTGGTAGAAAACCATAACCCTTCCCTTAGTTTTACCTAGGAACTTTCTTAAATATTCTAATTGTGTTTTAAATGCAGCTTGGGATGACGGGAAGACCCTCCGGTACGCTTTTATTTTATTGCAATTTACTTTCTTGCAATTTACATTATTGCAATTTATTTAATCGCATCGCACTTACTTTTTCTGCATGATAAACAACTGTTGCATGAAAACCCACACCTTTAGGATAGTCCCTAAAACTGAAACCAAAATTAAACTAAAAGTCATTGCAAGATAAAATTCACCGCCACAACATTTCAAAATATAAAACAACTCAAAATTTAATCACAAACAGAACACAAAACTACAATTACAACTAAATTAAAACGTCCTGTTGGATGATCGGGAATACCTCGGATGATGTAACCTACGTGTTGCTAACGGGATTTCCCACGGTCTAAATGAAAGTGTGGAACTCATTTAGTTGAGTTTAGCAAATTCATCTGGACTAAGTGAATCCGATAAAAATAATGATGCCGGAAGGATGGAACCGTGGGATCTTAACCGGTGTCGTTATAATCAACTTTAAGATTTGTTTTAATTGAAACACAAAAAAAAAACACTTGGAAATTAAGATTTTCTCTAAACCAAAACACTTTTATCATCCCCTGATTTATGCCTTCTAAAACTAAACCCCTGCAACAACAAGGAGCTCGGAGCATGGTGGGCAGCACGGCCATCGTCGTCAGCAAAACCTGAATCGTCATCAGCAAAACTGTCTTAGAATTAAACAACAAAGCCATAGGATTTCGAGGTAGTTTGTCTAGTGCAACATAAATCCTCAACTCTTCGTTAGGCATTTGCATTGCAAATTAAGCCCTAACCGGTCTTAGGATTCCGAGGCAGTCGTCTATACGACATAAACCCTCACATCTTCGAGGCTATTTCGTATGATTCTATCGTATAAATATAAGCCCTAATTAATTAAAATTGACAAAATCAAAACATTAAATAGACATTAGGACTTTCCTAAATTCAAGCCAAACAATAGGATAGTCGGGGGATTACCGAAGTTCACTTCGAATCCGTAATTTCTCCTACCTTTCTTCCTTTGAACTCTCAAAACAAAATGTTCCAAACTTGACCAATTCCCTATTGAAATTCCAAAATTCAATCCTTTGAAAACTTAAACTTTGAAATTCTTGAGAGCGTAATTATTGATTATTATCGAGAGTTTTCTTAGGTGACTCCCGTCACTTAAGATGTAATTAACTATAGGGGCTTGCCCTTATAGGGAATTTTAAAGAACCCGAGTAATATAAACCCCGTTTAATACTTTCATATTAAGCGAGGGAATTTGTCGGCTTATAAAATTGGTTTGCGGACCAAACGAATGTCACAAATCTTCTAGTTTATTTAATCGAGCCCCACCATCAAGCAGTGTGTCTATCCTTAGGGATAGATACACGGTTTGTGGTACGGTGCTCCTTTATGTAAACTATTCGGGATGTGAGATCAGTTTGATTTCATATCTTAAAATTTTTAAATTTAAAATTATTTTCAAAATCAAATACTACTTTTCAAATTATTTATTTAAATTCGCCGACAACTTCTGTTAGGCGACCCCTTTTCAAAATACCACACAACCTAAAAATGTTGCCGACAGTACATAGCAGCGGTGCAAAGCCAATCAAATTTTACCGTGGCACTTCTTCTTCCAATACTGAAAGCGACGTACAATTTGAAGATGTCACTTCTTCCGAATTAATGGAATTACCTTTTGAGTGTTACTCTCCCTGTGTTCAAAATTTAATTCAGCGTGGTGTCTTACCTCGACAATGGACAAAAGGTCGATCACAACACTTCGAAAAATTATGGAACAATGCCGGTCGGCCTCCCAATTTAAAACATGGTCTCGGATTCGGCACAGTAGGTTCAGTTGACGATACGTAATTTTGCTTGGTTGTCACTTGTGAATCTAATGAAGACTGTTTGGAAACTACAGAAGATCTTGAAGATCTACAAATTGGAGACGCTCCTCCAGAATTCGAAGAAGAAATCAAATCTACAATAGATGAGTTAATGGAAGTTAACTTAGGTACTAACGAAAATCCTAGACCAGCCTTTGTTAGCTCCTTACACAATAAAGAGGATTCCGAGGAAATGATCAAGCTATTAATGGAATTCAAGGACTGTTTTGCTTGGAGTTACGACGAAATGCCAGGATTAGCTCCAGAAGTTGCAGTTCACAGGCTAGGAGTGGATCATACTTCCGTTCCAATCAGACAAGCTTCCAGAAGAATGCGTCTAGAAATTGAACAACAAGTAATAGCTGAAGTTAAGAAGCTAATCGACGCTAAATTTGTCCTTGAAGAACAATACCCTACTTGGCTAGCCAATGTGGTACCGATCGGGAAGAAGAATGGTCGGATTAGAATCGTGTGGATTTAGAGACTTGAACAAAGCATGTCCCAAGGATGAATTTCCACTACCAATCCTAGAATTGATGATCGACATCGCTTCGATACATGAAATATTCTCTTTCATGGACGGATCTTCAGGATACAACCAGATAAAGATGGCACCAGAAGACGAAAAGCTCACAGCATTTAGAACACCAATCGGAGTGTATTGCTACACAGTAATGCCATTCAGACTAAAGAATGCAGGAGCAACATACCAAAGAGCAATGAAAAAGATTTTTGATGAGCTCATTCACAACCAAGTTGAGTACTATGTCGATGATGTGGTCATCAAAAGCAAACTGAAGGAAGATCACCTGTATGATTTGAGAATTGTCTTCGAGCGACTAAGGCAATACAACCTTAAGATGAATCCCTTAAAATGCGCCTTCGGCGTCACCTCCGGGAAATTCTTAGGATTTGTTGTCCGACATCGCGGGATCGAAATTGATCCGAGAAAAGATTAAAGCTATCTAAGAAATGCCGCCTCCCAAAACCTTAAAACGACTACGATCCTTTCGAGGAAGCCGTCATATCTTCGACGCTTTATTTTGAACTTGTCAGGTAGGTGTCAACCCTTCTCGGCATTAGTTAAAAAGGACGCCAAATTCGTTTGGGAAGAGAAATGCCAACGGGCCTTCGAGGACATTAAACAATACTTGATGGCACCTCCTGTCTTAGCAGCCCCAGTCTCAGGTAGACCGTTGATACTTTATATCACGGCTTTAGACGACTCCATTGGAGCCCTGTTAGCCCAGGTCAATGATGAGGGGAAAGAAAATGCTCTCTACTATTTAAGCCGTCGTTTGATTCCGATGTAAGTAAAGTATCCTCCAATTGAGAAGCATTGTTTGGCCCTGATCTTCACCGCCCAAAAGCTCAGGCATTACATGCTCTCTCATAAGGTCAACCTCATCTCGAAAGTTAATCCGTTGCAATATTTGATGACCCGTCCAACACTTTCTGGCAGACTTGCCAGGTGGTCGATGATACTATTGCAATTCGACATAACTTTCGTTCCTCTCCGTGCCGTAAAGGGACAAATCCTAGCAGATTTCCTTGCAGCACACCCTTTGCCGGCAGAATCGCCTCTCAATGACGACTTGCCAGATGAGCAGATAATGAACCTAGAGGACACTGATGATCGACGTTGGGAACTATACTTCGACGGAGCGTCCTCAGCACAGAAAGACAAAGAATTGCAAACGATAGTGCCCGGTAAGGCCGGAATCGGACTAATCTTTATAACACCGGAGCGGGGGATGTTAAGGTACTCCTACCATTTAACAGAGCCGTGCACAAACAATGAGGCAGAATACGAAGCCCTCATAACAGGACTAGAACTGACCATTCAAATGGGAATAACGGATATCAACATCTATGGAGATTCTCAGTTGATCATTCAACAGGTCGCAGGACAATACAAAATTTTAAAGCCAAGACTCGAGCAATACTTTCAGTATGCCATGAAACTGTTGGAACAAATTCAGAATGTAACAATCTACAAGATCCCCAGAAGAGAAAATGCTCTCACGGATGCGTCGGCTCGCCTTGCAAAAGAATTTGCCCGCTTACAAGATGAGTCGGTTGAAGTGTTAGTTCAAGGACGACGGGTCCTATCACGGCTCGACATGGATATGATACGTAAATCGGGAAAGCGAGAGGAATCGGTGGCAGCGGTGACTGGAAAACACGGAAGATTGGCGTCGACGGCTAATACACTACACCGCAAACGGGGAAATTACCAGACGATAAGTAATTAGCACATCAAATCAAGAAAAGAGCTCTGTCTTACACATTAATAAACAATACATTATACAGAAGGTCTTTTAATCAGATGTGGTTAAGATGCATGAGCGGGTCCGAGGCTCGTGCAATTGTCAAAGAAGTGCATTCAGGACTTTGTGGCGCTCATCAGTCGGGGCCGAAAATGAAAATGAAAATTAAAAGACTAGGGTATTACTGGCCCTCGATGATGACCGATTGCATGAAGATTGCCAAAAGTTGTCACCAGTGCCAAGTGCACGGAGTGGTTATACACCAACCTCCAAATGTGCTACATCCGACAATTGCATCGTGGCCATTTGAGTGTTGGGGCACAGATATAGTGGGTCCGATTGAACCGCCTTCTTCAAGAGGACATCACTTCATCCTTGCAGCTACAGATTACTTTTCTAAATGGGCAGAAGCAGTTCCACTCAGAGAAGTAAAGGCTCACCACGTGCTACAATTTTTCAAAAATCAAGTTCTTTACCATTTCGGAGTACCGCACAGAATCATTTCAGATAATGGGTCCACATTCAAAAGTACAAAAATCAACAATTTTGTCAGAAGACATGGAATCGATTGGCGATATTCAACGATCTACTACCCAAGAGCAAACGGCTTGGCCGAGGCTTTTAATAAAACTCTCTTTCAGATTTTAAAAAAAACTTTGGATGACACCAAGAGAAATTGGCACGAGAAGTTGTTAGAAGCCTTATGGGCCTACAGGACAACTTTCAGGACTCCTACTCACTCTACACCTTACACTTTGGTGTACGGGTCTGAGTCAGTTTTACCTTTAGAGGTTCAACTTCCGTCACTCAGGATTGCAGTTGCAAATAAAATTACTACAGAAGAAAATGCCAGATTACTACTGGAAGAACTGGAAAACCTGGAATGGAGAAGACTTGCAGCGCAACAAAATTTGGAACTGTACCAAGCTAAGATGATCCAGGCCCACGATAATCTGGTCCACCCAAGAACTTTCAATGTTGGTGACTTAGTTCTTGTTCTCAGAAGACCTATTCTTGCACATCACAAAATAGGAGGCAAATTTGAACCAACTTGGGAAGGGCCGTTTGTAGTTGAGGCAGTCTACTCAGGAGGCTCATATCAACTTGTGAATTACCAAGGAGAACGACAAATGCATCCAATCAACGGACGATATTTGAAGATGTATTACACAACCTGATGTTTTGAAGGGTGGCCTCTAAAATAGAGATTTATCCTTAGAAACACGGGTAAAGTAATCACTTTGTGACAGGGTCCGAACCCAAAAACATAAAAAATGGATAAAAAATATATGTGCTAAAAATAAAATATGTGAAAATCATAATAATAAAGTTTTACCCTTCTTTTCAAATTAAATCTTGTTCTCGATCTTTCTTCATCTTTTCCTACTTTCCTTAAAAATTAAAATTGGAGTAAGTGAATAAGATTCTTCAGTGATAAATACTTTCTTAATGTTCTTGTTTGTAGTACAGCCGCTGATCCTTTCCTTGTCTTTTGTGCAGGGAAATGTCGAACGGGCGGTTGGTCCTAAACTTTAGAAATGGCGTGAGTCTCGCACTTGATGAAAAGAGGGTGAAGGATGGAGCAGTGATAGAGATTGACTCGGACTTCACACCAGCTGGCTTACAATACGAAGAAAATGATTGGATCCCAGTTGATCGAGAAGAACTTCACAGCCAAACAGTGATGAAAGTGGGAGGCCCGAGCCACTAATCCAACAACAAGAAAAGAAAAAAAAACGCCGCAGAAGATAAGAAAATTATGTCCGTGGTTGCTACAGCAAAAGTTAGGTTTGTCAGTGTCGAGCCCACAGAAATTCAAGGAGTAAGAAGCGCTACTCTCACTGCTACCCAGCGACGAAATAAGAATCGTCGTATTCGCAAAATGTTGACCAAGTTAGCAGAAGATCAACATGGACAGACGGTGGGTACTATTAGTGCAAATGCCACAAAGAGACCGGTTCGCCAGGAACCAGAAAAAAGAAAGCCAACTCCAAAAAGATTGGAACAGATGAAAGAAATACCAGGGAGAGCAGAAATAGAGTCGGTGCCTCAACGCCGAGCAGATATACCAGACCCGAGGAGTCTTGTTGCGAAAGCAACCCCGGAGGATGTCTCTACGGAGACTATCCCCGAGGAGCCTAGACATGTAGGAGAATGTGCTGGGGTTGAGCCATACATCCCACAGTACGTTACCAGACACCGAGGACTTCAGATAATTCCAGAATATGAGCTGGAGAAAATGTAGCTAGTTGAAAAGAAGACCTTTGAATACTTTGAAAGGATTGGAGGCAGAAGAATCAACATTTTGGAAGGCCTCGAGTTACACACAAGTGTATTCTCAGGATACAAGCAACAACAGATTGTGGATTGCATTCTAGAACTTCAGAAGATGGGTCGAGCAGGCTGTCTGAGAGAAAAGACTTATTCAGAACCCCGAAAATGGATGTCAGGGAAATGAAGAGTCACAATACAATGCGGATGTTGCTATAACTTCACAGAAGACAAAAAAGGGAATCCACCAGGGATACTCCGTCACGGTGAGGTTGATCCCATGCCGAGAATAATTAAAAGAATGGTGAGAAGAATGATAACGTTGAGGGTACTGCCAGCAGACTGCATTCCCAATAGTTACATCATCAACATCTATCAAAAGGGCGACTGCATACCTCCACACATAGACCACCACGACTTTGTCAGACCTTTCTGCACAGTTTCGTTCGTCAACCAGTGCAATATCATGCTCAGATCTGACCTCCGGATAGCAGGCCCGGGTAAGTTTTGAGGGTCAGTGGAGATACCACTTCCGGTAGGTTCCGTCATGATATTACAAGGAAATGTAGCAGACATCGCAAAACATTGCATACCAGGAGTACCAGTGGAGCGGATCTCTGTCACCTTTAGAAGGATGGACGAAAGAAAGGCACCATACCATTTCCAGCAAGATCTAGAATTGGAGAGTCTCTGGCCATACGAGCTGTGAGTTACATGGGAGATAGCACACCTCCAAAGCACATCCATGTGGCATTCCTGCCAAGGGTGGCTTAGAAGGTGATGTTATTGACCATGTACCTTACTATTCAGACATGGATTTAACAGATACCTTCTTGATGGATCAACAGGAATCATACATAGTCCGTTTTGAGTCATGGATTGTATGAGAAATATTTCAGATCGAGTTGTATGATGTATCTTCAACAAGATTGGAATGAAAGTGACCATGACACATTTTTCCTTCACCTCTTTTTGTGCAAATTGACTGGGAAACACCATTAAAGTTAAATGAATTTCGAACAAAGAACAGAAAAGAAAAGGAGAATAAATAAGAAACTCTCTTTCATAAAAATCCAAACATTAAAAAGAACTTCAAATCCACATGAACTCCTACAAACATCCTCTGCATTTTAAAATATGTTTTCACAATCTCTGCATTCGTAAATCCCAGCAATATGTTCAGTCTCTGCATTCATAAAACTCTGCATTCCCAAATATCAACAAAATCTTTCACAACCACTGCATAAACAACAATCTCAGCATTCGGGATAGGCTTCCGCCCTACTCCCATCTCAACATTCGGGATAGGCTTCCGCTCTACTCCCATCTCGGCAATCTCAACATTCGGGATAGGCTTCCACCCTACTCCCATCTCAGCAATCTCAGCATTTGGGATAGGCTTCCGCCCTACTCCTATCTCAGCAATCTCAGCATTCGGGATAGGCTTCTGCCCTACTCCCATCTCGGCAATCTCAGCATCCGGGATAGGCTTCCGCCCTACTCCTATCTCAGCAATCGGGATAGGCTTCCGCCCTACTCCCATCTCAACATTCGGGATAGGCTTCCGCCCTACTCCCATCTCGACAATCTCAGCATTCGGGATAGGCTTCCGCCCTACTCCCATCTCAGCAATCTCAGCATTCGGGATAGGCTTCCGCCCTACTCCCATCTCAGCAATCGGGATAGGCTTCCGTCGTACTCTCATCTCAACATTCGGGATAGGCTTTCACCCTACTCCCTTCTCAGCAATTCTCAGCACTCGGGATAGGCACAGTCCTACTCCTTTCTCAGTAATCTCAAAATTTGATCCTCTCACCAAGAAATTGAAATTAAAACACTCTGCATTTCAGATAGGCTTTGTCCTATTCTTCCTCAGCATTTGGAATAGGTTCAATCCTACTTCCTTCTCAGCATACAAATGCATTCGGGTGGACCTTAGCCCTACTCTATTCTCCGCATAAAATCAAGTTGAAACTCAAATCGAAATTCAAACTCAAAATTAAAACTTGAGACAGAAAATGAAATGAATCTAAGATCCAATCTCTTGAAATCTTGTGATCCGAAATTCACCTCCTTTTTCCCCAGCGAGAGTTCCGGAATCTTTAGTCTTGGAGATTTACTCGATACTCCCCAACAGAAATTCTTCTACTTCGTCCTAAGTTTGTCACTTGGACATCTGTGTTGGTTTTGTTGATCTCTTCGGTCAACGCCAATACGCGCGGTGTGCTTGGTTAGCACACCACACCTATTGGGGGTCCATTTGTTGACCTCATTTTTTATGAGGACTTCTCTTCTCTCTTTAGCACTTAGGATCTAGCCTTAGGCTTTTCCTTTGACTATCTTAGAGGACTGGAATTGGGACCCACCCCTTTAGAAGTTTTAACCACTCCTTGCCTCCTTGCAAACCCCACAAGCTTGATTGTAGACCCCTAATCACCTAGAGGGTTGAAATCAAATGTGAAGGTTTAAAGGATGAGTTCCCTATAGGACTCTTTGGCATTAGGACCACCCTGGGTGGCTTGGTCTGGTGAGGGTTGACTTACACACTCACTACACTCACACTCTACACTCTCACACACACATTCCAAATCCTAAAACCACACCCATACCCAACTTGACTCCTTGACTCATGTAGGTAATTCATATGAATGGACCTTAACCCCTAGGCCCCTAGTTAAGAGGGTTAGGAACAACATAGTGAATGCCTCAAATGAGTCCTCTCATGGCTCATATAGGTTTAATATGACTTCATGGCTCAACCAAAGTGCTTCCATTTCACTCATATTTGATCAATCTTCTTTTTTTTAAAATTTCAATTTTTGACCCCGGGAACCCTACACCTATCAAACCTACCAAAAGCTTTTAAAATTGCTCAAATCCTCCAAAATTTCTAAATCACCCAAAATTCCCCAAAATTAACCTTGAACATTTCTTCACCAATCAAATTGATCATCCATAGCCAAAAAAACCAAAAATTCTAAAAATACCCCCCAATACCCTTCAAATACCCAAAATGCCCCTCTTAGCCAAAAAGATCCAAAAATTCAGAAAATTCCCAGAAAATTCCAAAAAATCCCAAATATTCTCAATTTCATTTTGTCCAACTACACCAAGGGCTAATTTTGTCAATTTACCCCACTTTTACCAAAACCCCCAATTTAGCCCATTCTTAACCCAAGTGAACCCAATGTCAAACCAAACATACCCAATTGACCCCAATTTTGGTACAATTCAATTCTAAACTTCAATTAAATATCCAAAATATCAATCTAAATCAAATCCAATTCCAATTTGATTGACATTTGGGTCCAATCTTACTTTTGACTTTAAGGCCTAATTTGGACCCATGACCCAAACTTAGCCCAAACCAAACCAATTCAACTTCAATTGACCCCAAACCTTTTCTAAACCTTCCCTAACATCCCCATGAAAAAAACACTAACATGATTTGCCCAAAATTTACACCCAAACCCCACTCAAATTCAACCCAAAACCAAAGGCCCAATTTTGACCTAAACCCAAACCTAACCCAAATGAGCCCAAGTCCCAAAACCAAAACCCAACTAAAGTTGAAACATCTTTGAAACACTCCCATAAACATTTGACAACATTAATTTTACATCAATTTCAACCCTAGCCCAACATTGGCCCAAATTGGCCCAATTTGACCTACATTAACCCCTTTACCAAAGAAGCCCAAATCCAACCCAATTCAAACCCAAATCACTCCAAACTTGTTTCAAATCAATCATGACACATACTTAGACAAAACTCAACATTTATTTGGCATGGCCCTTTGCAAATTTTTCTATTCAAAAGCCCATTTTCAAAGCTAAAGGCCCACTTCCTTAAACCACTTTAAAAGCCCACCCAAGACCATTTCAAAAGCCCAAGTTTTCAATCCAAAGCCCACATGACATTTCTCCACATCATCCATTTAATCAAAATCACCCCTAAGTTTCAAAATCATCATTAAACCATTCCAAATCAAGCTTCATGAAAATTCTCCACCAAAATACTAAAATTCCTAAATTCTACTCCCATGAAATTGACCAAGCTTTATCCTAAGCCATTCTTAAGCCACATGCAAGCCATGTGAGTTGTTTACATGTGACCTTACCACATTGGGCAAAAGGAGGAGGTCCTTTAAGCACTTCTTAAAAGCCATTAACCTTACTTATGATTCCCATTAACCCAAATATAATCCAAATATTCTTGGATGGAGACTTCTCCACTTAAGACCAGCTGACCCAACCGATTCACCTGACCCCAAAACCGAGTCATGGGGAGGTGAACCAAACCCAAAATCATGGGTCGACCAATTTGAGCCAAAATACATTCTTCCCCATTCCATTCCAAGCTATCCTATTTACACATGGGAAAGCTCAATTGCTCGCACAAACCTCCAGCCCCGACCCACCCGGACCCGAGGGTGACCCATGCCTGCCGGCCAGCCCGCCCGGATCGCCGGAAAACACCATGGCCGAGACCTTGGGAGGAGCCAAACTTTTCAATTCCGCTTTGCTGAGTTGTCCCGGCCCAATCGAACACCATGGCTGTTCTTCTCTTGCATAGAGCAGTCGATCCCAAGCCCTAACTTCCCACAGGAGGCCCTCCACCCTCTCCTATTTAAACACCACCTCCTCTCGGCCATGAGAGGTGCTGAAAAAAACCTTAAGGAAACTCTGCCAAAATCATTCTAGACCACTCTCCACACATAGAGCATTTGATTCTCACTGGATTGCAGCCCCAATTCCCTCCAGCTGAGCTCAATTTTGAGTTCAAATTTCAGCATAAAAACCAGTACACTTCTTCACAGTGAGCCAATCCCCAAATTGATTGGTCCTACACCTTCACCAGACCAAGAGAAGAGGTTTCCCCTTAAAAGCCCCCTCACCGAAGCCAGCCCATTGCTTCCAGCCTCCAAGCTTTGTGATCGGGCTTGGTCGAAATCATACCTAGACAATTCACCAAGCCAAGGGACTTCATCTGGAGCTTGCTTGGACCCAATCGAATGTGACACAACTCTCAAATCGAAGCTTCACTTTTCTGAGCAAAGGTGTGGACTCACTCTTCCTCCCGAGCTTCCAGAGATTCTCAATTTAGTTTGGGTCAATTTCAATACAAGTTTACCGTATGGATGTGTTCGTCTCTTCAAGATGAATCCATAGAGCATAAGAACTTGAAAATCCATTGAGAATCGAGTGAGAAATTAGGGTTAGAAGGTTGACGATCACGGGTTCACACCAGTTTTAGACGATGACTAGGAACCGTTGGATCGCGCGTGTATCGAGTGGACGGCCAGGATCGCGCCGGACTGAGTAATGTAACATGAACCGCGGGCGCCTGGAGCGCTGAGCCGGATGGCGGCGCCAAATCAAAACATGCTGCGTGGCCTTTCGGAGACGCCGAGGTTGAGTCAGCGTCGCGTGGATAAGTAGGAAATTAGGATTTTTCTTATTTATTAAATACCCAGAACTTCAAAAATTCATAACTTTGTGTAGAAAAATCCAAAAAATAAAATAAAAATACTCTCTTGCTCAGTGAACAGAGGAGAATAATGTGGAAAAGAAATCAAGTAATTTCATTAAGTATTTTATTTTTAATGATTTATTTACTCTCTGCACTATTTCAATTCTCCATGCATATAGGAAATTCACCATGGCATGAGACCATAGGGCTTTTGAAGCCTCTGAACATGGGAACATTCCCTGAATTTTCCAAGGTCAGGGGCCACCCCTATGAGAAGTTATTGATTTTCCAAGTTCATGTTACTGTTTTGAGTATTTTAATTCTAATAATTAGCATGTTGAGAAATAAATTCTAGGAAAATTTGGTGATGTTCCTTATGACTAGAGGAACCTAGGAAAAATAAGTTTTGAGTTAATTCACTTGGAACAACCCTAATTGGCCTAAACACCCAAAATTGAACTTTAATTAATTAGGTTTAACCACTAATCAAATTACCTTAAAAAGAATTCCTCACTGTCCTCTAGGGATAGGAGAACACCACATAAAAATTTGAGATCAATTGGACTTAGTTAGCCCCACCAAATTGGTTAATTAAGCCCCATGAATGAAATCAAACTTTAAAAATTTATAACTCACAAAATATTTTTCAAAAATTCACAAAATTTATTTTGGAGCTTCTCTGATATCAGAGGAACTTAGGAAAATTAAAATTATAATTTTCTAAAAAGTTGATTTTTATCAATATTTTAATAATTTCAATAATTAAAAAATAATAAAAATCACAGAAATATTAAAAATCACCAAAATGTCATATTTTGAAATCTAAACACTTAGGAACAAACTAAATATTTTTCTTAAGTCCTTAGGATAAGATGTTGAATTTTGAAGGTTTAATGTAATTTTTAATATTAAAAATGTATTTTTCTTAACCTTTTCACTAAAATAATTCTAATAAATCAAAGAAAAATGAGAAAATTATAAAAATTGGTTTATGGTTTCTCTGATATCAGAAAGATTTTTGAAAAATATTAAATTTATTTTTCAAACTTTATTTTATTTTTAAATTAATTAAAACTCCAAAACTAAAAATAATTATAATAAATAAAATAAAATTCAAAAAATCACCAAAATTAGTCCAAATGGTCCTCTGGTCATTAGGAGTGCCCCATAATTTTCTTAAGGATAGAAAATTTTCCTTGGTCATCTTTTTAAATTTTCCTTGAAAATCCCTATTTTCCACAAAAAATAATTATATAAATAAATTAAATACAGAAAAATCACATTTTCTCCTCTAATGTCTTAATTGACATGTGAGTGAAGCCACATAAAAATTTTAAATTTATTTAAGCTCAATTTAGTGAGTTATGGAATTATTAAGCTTGAAAGGCAAAATGGTAATTAAAACTTTCAACCTCTAATTAAAATTTTTGGCTTAATAAAATGAAAGAGTAAAATAGTTGATCTTAATATGATTTGGATGATTGAAATTTAAATAATTAAAGAGTAGAAACCCATCAATCAATTTTAAGAATAAACCTTAATTAATCAATTAATTGAATTTGGAGGATTAATAAAAATTGAAATTATTAAAATAGGAATATTATTTAAGAAGATATTTATTCTTCAATTTAAAAATCCCTAAATTAATCTCTTCAATAATATTTAATTCCTAATGATAATCTAAATTTAAGACTTAAAATACTAAAAGACTTAGTCATTAAATTAAATTAAAAATTAAAATATTCAAACTAAATTAAATCAAAATTTAAATTAAATTAATACTTTAATAATTAAATTAAATCATCTTTAAAACATAAAAAAAATATAAAATATTAAATTAAAATTTAAATTTAAATTAAAGTAAATTAAATTAAATTAAATTAAATTAAGTTAAATTAAATTAAAACATATTAAATTAAATTAAATTAAATCAAAAATTAAATTAAAATAAAAATCAAAACTAAATTAAAAATAAAATTAAATTAAAATTAAATCAAACCAAATTAAATTAAATTAAATTAAATTAAATTAAATAGAATTAAATATAACATTACTTAAGACATAAAGAATTCGAAAAAGATCTAAAATAACTTGAACACTATTCCAAACTTAAATCCATTAATCAAAAATTAAATTAAATTACAAATCACTAAAACATCATTTGCCCTTAAAAGCTCTTGTTATCATAACTCCTAGATGGAGCATTAGGTGAAGTGGCACTTCACTTATAGGATATTCAAACATCCTAGTTCACTGAGCAAAAGAACAAAACTTAATTAAACCTCGGATGATTACTTCACTTGATTAATTAAATCCATTTGGACTTAGAACAATCCTAGCAATATTGAAAATATGTTTAAGACTCGTCTTAAGCACTTCCTCAATATGATAGGATGTTTATAAGAACAATTAAACTTAATTATTCTTTGATGAAGAAAATCGTCCTTAAACCAAAATACAAGAACTTAGACGTCATAGGAGATGACTAGCTATAGGACTAGGACTTTGATAGACAACCAAAACCTTTCCCTTAGCTTTACCTAGGTAATTGCTACAAATACTTAAAATGCTCTAACATGTGTTTCAAGTGCAGCTTGAAATGACGGAAAGACCCTCCAGGTACGCTTTTATTTTATTCCAATTTACGTTCTCGTAATTAATCGCATTACACTTTCTTTTCTTGCATGATAAACAACAGTTGCATGAGAACCAAAACCTTTAGGATAGTCCCTAAACTGAAACCAAAACTAAATTAAAAATCACTGCAAGATAAAATTCATCGCCACAACAATTCAAAATATAAAACAACTCAAAATTTAATCACAAACAGAACAACAGAACTACAATTGCAACTAAATTAAAACGTCTCGTTGAATGATCGGGAATACCTCGGATGATGTAACCCACGGTTGCTAATGGGATTTCCCAGGGTCTAAATGAAAGTGTGGAACTCATTCAGTTGAGTTTAGCAAATTCATCTGGACTAAGTGAATTCAATGAAAATAACTGGTGCGGGATGACTGAACCGTGGGATCTTAATCGGTTCTATTATAATCAACTTTAAGATTTGTTTTAATTAAAATATTAAAAACACTTGAATTTTAAGATTTCTAAACCAAAACACTTCTCTCATCTCCCGATTTATGACTTCTAAAACTAAACCTCCGCAACAACAAGGAGCTCGGAGCATGGTGGGCAGCACGGCCATCGTCATCAACAAAACTCGGGTCTACTTCAGCAAAACCTTTCCTAGCTTTAAACAACAAAGCCATAAAATTTCGAGGTAGTTTCCCTAGTGCAACATAAATCCTCAACTCTTCGTTAGGCATTTGCATTATCATGTTATGCAAATTAAGCCTTAACCGGTCTTAGGACTCCGAGGTAGTCGTTCGGTACGACATAAACCCTCATATCTTCGAGGCTATTTATATGATTTTATCATACAAATATAAGTCCATATTAATTAAAATTGGCAAGATTGAAATATCAAATAATATTAGGATTTTCTTAAAACCGAGTCATACAATAGAATAGTTTGGGAAGTTGCCAAGATTCTTCTTGGATCCTCAGCTTCTCCTACTTCTCTTCCTTTGGATCATCAAAAGTAACTTGTTCCAATTTTGAGTCATTCCCTATTGAAAATTTCCAAAATCCAATTGTTTGAAAACCTTAAACTTTGAAATTCTTGAGAGCAAAACCACTGATCATTATCGAGAGTTTTCTTAGATGATTCCCGTCATTTAAGATGTAATTAACTATAGGGGCTTGCCCTTATAGGGAACTTTAAGAACCCATGTAATATAAACCCTGCTTAATCCATTTATATTAAATAGGGGAATTTATCGGCTTAAAAAATTGGTTCGCAGACCAAATGGATGTCACAAATCTTCTAGTTTATTTAACCGAGCCCCATCATCAAGCAGTGTGTCTATTCTTCGGGATAGATACACGGTTTGTGATGCGATGCTCGTTTATATAAACTATTTGGGATGTGAGAGCGGTTTGATTTCATATCTTAAAATTATTTTCAAAATCAAATACTACTTTCTAAACCATATATACATATTTAAATTAAATTTAAAATCTAAAATTAGCCGACAATTTCTGTTAGGCGACCCCTTTTCAAAATAAAACACATAACCTAAAAATACGCCGACAGCGCCGTGAAGGGACAAGTACTAGCTGACTTCCTTGCAGCACACCCTTTACCGGCAGATTCGCCTCTCGATGACGACTTACCTGACGAGCAGATAATGAACCTAGAAGACCCTGATGATCGACATTGGGAACTATACTTCGACGGAGCATCCTCAACACAGAAGAACAAAGAATTACAAACGATAGTGCCTGGTATGGCAGAAATCAGACTAATCTTTATAACACCGGAGCGGGGGATGTTAAGATACTCCTACCACTTAAAAGAACCATGCACAAACAACGAGGCAGAATACGAAGCCCTCATAACAGGACTAGAACTAACCATTCAAATGGGAATAACCGACATCAACATCTACGGAGACTCTCAGTTGGTCATTCAATAGGTCGCCGGACAATACAGACTTGTAAAGCCAAGACTCGAGCAGTACTTTCAGTATGCCATGAAACTGTTGGAACATATTCTGAATGTAACGATCTACAAGATCCCAAAAAAAAGAAAATGCTCTCGCGGATGCGCTAGCTCGCCTTGCAAAGGAATTTGCATGCTTACAAGATGAGTCAGTTGAAGTGTCAGTTCAGGGACGATAGGTTCTATCGCAGCTCGACATGGATATGATACAGAAATCAGAAAAATTAGAGGAATCAGTTACAGTAGTAACAGAAGTTACAGAAGATTGGCATCAACCGCTAATAGACTACCTGCAAACAGGGAAATTACCAGACGATAAATCGTTAGCCCATCAAATCAGGAACAAAACTCTATCTTACGCATTAATAAACAATACATTATACAGAAGGTCTTTTGATTAGATGTGGTTAAGATGCCTGAGCGGGTCCGAGGCTCGTGAAATTGTCAAAGAGGTACACTCAGGACTCTGTGGTGCTCATCAGTCGGGTCCGAAAATGAAAATGAAGATTAAAAGACTAGGGTACTACTGGCCCTCAATGATGACCGACTGTATGAAGATCGCCAAGAGCTGTCATCAATGCCAAGTGCATGGAGTAGTTCTACACCAACCTCCAAATGTGCTACATTTGACAATCGCGTCGTGGCCGTTTGAGTATTGGGGCACATATATAGTGGGTCTGATAGAACCACCTTCTTCAAGAGGACATCGATTCATCCTTGCAGCTACAGACTACTTTTCTAAATGGGCAGAAGTAGTTCCACTCAGAGAAGTAAAGGCACATCACGTGCTACAGTTTTTTAAAAATCAAGTTGTCTACCGTTTTGGGGTACCGCACAGAATAATTTCAGATAATGGGTCAGCATTCAAAAGTACAAAGGTCAACAATTTTGTCAGAAGATACGGGATCGATTAGCGATACTCAACGATCTACTACCCAAGAGCAAATGGCTTGGCCGAGGCTTTTAATAAAACTTTGGACGAAAACAAGAGAAATTGGCACGAGAAGTTGTTAGAAGCCTTATGGGCCTACAGGACAACTTTTAGGACTCCTACTCAGTCTATGCCTTACGCTTTAGTGTACTGGTCCGAGGCAGTGTTACCATTGGAAGTCCAGCTCCCATCACTCAGAATCGCAGTCGCAAACAAGATTACTACAGAAGAAAATGCTAGATTACGACTGGAAGAACTGGAAAGCTTGGAAGGGAAAAGATTTGCAGCGCAGCAAAAATTGGAACTATACCAAGCTAAGTTGATCCAGGCCCATGATAAACTGGTCCGCCCAAGAACTTTCAAAGTTGGTGACTTAGTTCTTGTCCTCAAGAGACCTATTCTTGCACACCGCAATATAAGGGGTAAATTTTAACCTACTTGGGAAGGGTCGTTTGTGGTCGAGACAGTCTACTCAGGAGGCTCCTACCAACTTGTGAATTGCCAAGGAGAACGACAAATGCTTCCAATCAACGGACGATATTTGAAGAAATATTACGCAACCTGATGTTTCAAAGGAATGAATTCTCATCCCTAGAAACACGGGTGAAGTAACCACTTGTGACTGGGTCCGAACCCAAAAACATAAAAATGGATGACAAAAGAAAAATCATTAACAAAAAAAAATGTATTAAAAATAAAATATGTGAAATCATAATAATGATGTTTTACCCTTCCATTCGAATCAAATCTTGTTCCTAATCTTTCTTCATCTTTTCCTACTTTTCTTAAAAAATTAAAATAAGAGAATAAGAATCTTCAGTGATAAATATTTTCTTATTGTTCTTGTTCTTAGCACAGCCCCTGATCCTTTCCTTGTCTTTTCAGCAGGGAAATGTCGAATGGGCGGTTGGTCCTAAACTTTAAAAATGGCATGAGTCTCACACTCGATGAAAAGAGAGTGAAGGATAGAGTAGTGATATAAATTGATTCTAACTTCACACCAACCAGCCTACAGTACGAAGAAAATGATTGGGTCCCAGTGGACCGAGAAGAGCTTCACAGCCAGACAGTGATGAAGATTGGTGGCCCAAGCCACCAATCCAGCAACAAGAAAAGAAAGACAAACATCGAGGAAGGCAAGAAAATCAAGTCTGTAGTTACCGCGGCAGAGGGCAGGCTCGTTAGCGCCGTTCCCGCAGAAATTTAAGGGGTAAGGAGAGCTACTCTCACTGCTACCCAAAGAAGGAATAAGAATCGCTGTATACGCAAGATGTTGACTAAATTAGCAGCAGATCAACATGAGGAGACAACCACTTTTGCCGGCACACACACTTCAAAGATACCGTTTCGTCAGGAACCAGAAAAAAGAAAGTCAACGCCAAGAAAATCAGAACAAATTAAAGAAGTGCCAAGAAGAACAGGAATAGAGTCAGTGCCTCGACGCCGGACAGAGATACCAGGTCTGAAGAATCGTGTTGCAGAAGCAACCCGGGAGGATTTCCCGACAGAGACAATCCCCGAGGAGCCAAGGTATGCAGGAGAACGTGACAAGATTGAGCCATACATCCCGCAGTACGTTACTAGACCTCGTCACTTGCAGATCATCCCAGAATATGAGCTAGAAAGAATGCAAAATGTTGAGAAGAAGACTTTTGAATACTTTGAAAGGATTAAAGGCAAGAGAATCAACATTTTGGAAGGCCTCGAGTTACACACATGTGTATTCTCAGAGTACGAGCAACAGCAGATTGTGGATTTTATCTTAGAACTTCAGAAGATGGGTCGAGCAGGCCGTCTGAGGGAAAAGACTTATTCAGAACCCCGGAGATGGATGCCAGGGAAAGGAAGAGTCACAATACAATGCGGATGTTGTTATAACTTCGCAGATGACAAAAAAGGAAATCCACCAGGGATACTCCGTCATAGTGAGGTGGATCCAATGTCGAGGATAATTAAAAGAATGGTGAAAAGAATGATAATGTGGAGGGTACTGCTAGCAGACTGCATACCCAACAGTTGCATCATCAACATTTATCAGAAGGGTGACTGCATACCTCCACACATAGACCACCATGACTTTGTCAGAAATTTCTGCACAGTTTCTTTCGTTAACCAATGCAATATCATGTTTGGATCTGACCTCCGGATAGCAGGCCCAGGTAAGTTCCGAGGGCCGGTGTAAATACAACTTCCGGTAGGTTCCGTCATGATATTAAAAGGAAATGGAGCAGACATCGCAAAACATTGTATATCGGGAGTGCTAGTGGAGCGGATCTCTGTCACTTTTAGAAGGATGGACGACAGAAAGGCGTCTTACCACTTCCAGCCAGATCCAGAATTGGAGAATCTCCGGCCCTACGAGCTGTAAGTTACACGGGAAATAACACACCTCCAATGCACATCCATGCGGCATTCCTACCAAGGGTGACTTGGAAGGTGATGTTATTACCCATGTTTCTTACTATTCAGACATGGATTTTTTTTACAGACGCTTTTGGATACATCAACAAGAAGTTTACACAGTCCGTTTTGGATTTACATGGATTGTATGAGACATGAAATTTCTGAGGAAAATTTCATCATGACTAGATCAAGTTGTATGATGTACTTTCAGCAAGTTGGAATGAAAATGACTACGTCATATTTTGCCTTCACCTCTATTTGTGCAAATTGACTGGGAAACGCCATTAAAGTTAAACGAACTTTGAACGAAGAACAGAAGAGAAAAGAAAAATGAGAAATTTTCCTAAAAATCTAAATAGTAAAATGAACTTCAAATTCACATGAACACTAAATAAACAACAAATTACAAAAAAAACAAATCATATCGTTAAAGGACAAACAAAACGAATCTAAATCTCAGATTGAATTCCAGTCTAAATCCATCTTTTCGAATCCTCCAATGCTTCTTCAAATCAAGATCTTCTTCAGACCTCCTTTGAAACCCTCTCTCGGGATGATTTTAGAACCACGAAAAATTTTCGATTTGGTTATGATGGCACCGATTCATACCCTTCGCCAAAAAAATCAAACATTGATTGATTCTCGTGGGATGTGGAACACTTTCACATCTCATTTCAATCTCCCGCTAAATCCAAATCTCCACAGTACATCTCAATTCAAAATTTCCGAGACTGGTACCTACATTTCAGTTCTCGTTTTGAGATCGATACCTACATTTCGATTCTCATTCGAATTGATACCTACATTTTAATTCAAAATTTCTGAGATTGGTACCTACATTCCAGTTCTCATTTTGAGATCGATACCTACATTTCGATTCTCATTTTAATTGATACCTACATTTCAATTCAGAATTTCCGAGACTGGTACCTACATTCCAGTTCTCATTTCGAGATTGATACTTACATTTTGATTCTCATTCGAATTGATACCTACATTTCAATTCAGAATTTCTGAGACTGGTACCTACATTCCAGTTCTCATTTTGAGATCGATACCTACATTTCGATTCTCATTCGAATTGATACCTACATTTCAATTCAAAATTTTCGAGACTGGTACCTACATTCCAGTTCTCATTTTGAGATCGATACCAACATTTCGATTCTCATTCAAATTGATACCTACATTTCAATTCAAAATTTCTGAGACTGGTACCTACATTCCAGTTCTCATTTTGAGATCGATACCTACATTTCGATTCTCATTCGAATTGATACCTACATTTCAATTCAAAATTTCCGAGACTGGTACCTACATTCCAGTTCTCATTTTGAGATCGATACCTACATTTCGATTGTCATTCGAATTGAAACCTAAATTTCAATTCAAAATTTCCGAGACTGGTACCTACATTCCAGTTCTTATTTTGAGATCAGTACCTAAATTCTAATTCTCATCCTTTTGAATCGACACTTAAGCTCGGATGCTTACTCTGAGGCTGCTACCTAAATTCTAGTTCTCTTCGCAATCCCGAGGTTGAAACTCGGATTTCAATTCTCATTTCAAATCCAAATTCCCTCAAAATAGATTTTAAATCAAATTTCAATCTAAATTAAAACTCAAAATTTAAAATTACACATTAAAACTTGAACATGAAATGATACGAAATCTAAATCGAAACTCTCCAAATCTTGTGATTTGGAATTCACCTCCTTTTTCTTTCCCCAGCGAGAGTTCAGGGATCTCCAGTCTTGGAAATGTACCTGATACTCCCCAGCGGAAATTTTTTTACTCTGTCCTAAGTTTGTCACTTGGACATCTGTGTTGGTTTTATTGATCTCTTCGGTCAACGCCAATACGCGCGGTGTGCTTGGTTAGCACACCACACCTATTGGGGGTATATTTGTTGACCTCATTTTTGATAAGGTCTTCTCTTTTCTCTTTAGTACTTAGGATCTAGCCTTTGGTTTTCCTTTAACTATCGTAGAGGACTAGAGATGGAACCTATCCCTTTAGAAGCTCAGCCACTTCTTAACTCCCTGCAAACCCCACAAGCTTGATTATAAACCCCTAATCACCTAGAGGGTTGAGATCAAATGTGGAGGTTTAAAGGAGGAGTTCCCTATAGGACTCTTTGGCCTTAGGATCACCCTGGGTGGCCTGGTTTGGTGAGGGCTGGCCTGCACATACATTACACTTTCACACATATTCCAAATCCTATAACTATTCATGCCTAGCTTGACTTCCTGACTCATGTGGATAATTCATATGGATGGTCCTTAACCCCTAAGCCCCTGGCTAAGAGGGTTAGGAACAACATAGTGAATGCCTCAAATGAGTCCCCTCATGGCTCCTATGGGCTTAATATGGCTTCATGGATCAACCAAAGTGATTCCACTTTACTCAAATTTGATCAATCGTCATTTTTCCAAAATTTTAATTTTTGACCCCGGGGCCCCGAACCCACCAAACCTACTAAAAGCCCTTGAAATTACTCAAAACCACCAAAATTTTCAAATAACCCAAAACTTTTCCAAAATTAACCTTGAACATTTCCCCACCAATCAAATTGATCATTTACAGCCAAAGATACCAAAATTTCCAAAAATACCCCCAATACCCTCCAAATTACCAAAATGCCCCTCTTGACCCAGAAAATCCAAAAATTCCAAAAATTTCCAGAAAATCCCAAATATTCCCAATTTCATTTTGTTCAAACACACCATGGGAAAATTTTGTCAATTTACCCTACTTTTACCAAAACCCCCAATTTAGCCTATTTTAAACCCAAATGAACCCAATGTCAAACCAAATCACCCCAATTGACCTCAATTTTGGTCCAATTCAATTTTAAAATTCAATTCAATATCCCCAATAACAATCTACACAAAATCCAAGCCCAATTTGATTGTCATTTGAATCCAACTTCATTTTTAAGCTTAAAGCCCAATTTTGACCCATGACCCAAACTTAGCCGAAACCAACCCAATTCAATCCCAATTTGACCCAAATCTTTTCTAAAACCTTCCTAGCATCCCCATAAACAAAAAACTAACATGATTTGCCTAAAATTTGGACCCAAACCTTATTCAAATTCAAACCAAACCCAAAATTCCCTAAATAGGCCTACACCCAAACCTAACCCAAATAAGCCCAAATCCCAAAATCAAAACCCAACCAAAGATGAAACCTCTTTGAAACACTCTCATAAATATTTCTCAACATTAATTTTACATCAATGTCAACATTATCCCGACCTTAGCCCAAGTTAGTCCATTTTGACCTATTTTGACCCTATCACCAAGAGGACCTAAATTAGACTCAATTCAATTCCAAATCACTTCAAATTGATTCCAAATCACTCATGACACATCCCTAGACTACACCCAACATTTCTTTAGCGTAATCCTTTACAAAATTTTCACTTACCAATTTGTTTTTAAACTTAAAAGCCCATCCCCTTAAACCATTCTAAAAGCCCACCTTTACCAAATTTTAAAAGCCCAAACCCATCCTAAAGCCCACACTACAATGTCATCTCATCTTCACTCAATTAGTATCACTCCTTAAGTGTTGAATCCATCATGAAAATCAAACCAAGATGGTATTATGCCAAATCCCATCAAATAACCCCAAAATTTTCAAAATTTCATAAACCCATTTCCATGAAAGTTCACTTGACTTTTCCCAAGCCAAATGTGAGCCATGAACAAGCCATTCTTAAGCCACATGATGCCATGGAGGCTTTGACTTGTCATTAGTCCACTTATGGCAAGAAGAAGGGGTTCTTTCTTAAACCTCCCTTAAACCTTTTTAACCTTATTTATGCTACACACTAAACCATGTTTAGCCACCTCACCATGGATAAGGACTTCACTACCCCAATTTAGCTGACCCAAATGATTCTCCCTCAACCCAAGGTTAAGCCTTGGATGGTGAACCAAGAACAAATACATGGGTTGACCCAAACCAAGCCAAAATCATCCCTTTCCCATTCCATTTCAATTCACCACCTTTACACATGGCAACCATCAATTGAACTCACAGGAATCAAGCTCTGACCTCACTGACCCTAAGGGTGACCCATGCCTGGCCGACCAGCCACCACAGCCGCCAGAAAATGCCATGGCCGAGAACACCATGTGAGCCCAACATTGAAATTCTCTCTTACTGAGCTGCCCCGTGCCCAATGGCTGCCATGGATGTTCTTCCCTTGATCTAAGCAGCTGATCCAAGCCATCAATCCTCCCAGGGAAGCCCTCCAGCCAGCCCTATTTAAACACCACCTCCTCTCGGCCAAGAGCGGCACTGAAACAAACCATACAGAAACTCTGCCAAAATCATCCCAGACTCTCCCCCACACCTGGAGAACTTGATCCCCACTGAAATCCCCTGCCATTTCCTCTCTGTGAGCTCAATTTCAAAGTTGAAATTCAAGCCCAAAACCAGGACACTTCACCACAGTGAGTCAATCCTAAAATTGATTGACTCTACACCTTCACCAGACTAAGAGGAGAAGTTTCCCAGCAAAAGCCCCCTCACCAGGCCAGCCATTGCTTCCAGCCTCCAAGCTTTGTGATCTACTGTGGTCACTTCTGGAGATTCTCCATTTGATATGAATCGATTTCAATGCATGTTTACCGTATGGATGTGTTCGTCTCTTCAAGACGAATCCATAGAGCATAAGAACACAAAAATCCATTGAGAATCGAGTGAGTTCTTAGGGTTTTAGTGTGGACGATCACGGGTGCACACCAGTCGTAGACGATGACCAGGAGCCGTTGGATCGCACGTGTATCAGATGGACGGCTCGGATCGCGTTGGACCGGAAGATGTTACGTGAAACGCGGGCCCCGGGACAGCTGACTCAGAGGGCGGCACCCAATCACAGCGCGACACGCACCCCTTCGGAGCCGCCGAGGTTGACGCAACACCGCGTGGATAGTAGAAAAATAGGGTTATTTTTCTATTTATTAAATACTCAGAACTTCAAAATCGCATAACTTTGTGTAGAAAAATCCTAAAAATCAAATAAAAATACCCTCTTGCTCAGTGAACAGAGGAGAATAATGTGGAAAAGAAATCAAGTCATTTCATTAAGTAGTTTTTTTTAATGAATTATTTACTCTTTGTGGTATTTTAATTCTCCGTTTGCATAGATAATTCACCATGGCATGAGACCATAGGGCTTTTGAAGCCTCTGACCTAGGGAACATTCCCTGAATTTTCCAAGGTCAGAGGCCATCCCTATGAGAAGTTATTGATTTTCCAAATTCATGTTACTGTTTTGAGTATTTTAATTCCAATAATTAGCATGTTGAAAAATAAATTCTAGAAAAATTTGGTGATGTTTCTTATGACCAGAGGAACCTAGGAAAAATAGGTTTTGAGTTAATTCACTTGGAGCAACCCTAATTGGCCTAAATACCCAAAATTGAACTTTAGTTAATTAGGGTCAACCACACATTAAATTGACTAGAAAACAATTCTCCACTGATCTTTAGGATCAGAGGAACATCACATAAAAATTTGAAATCAATTGAAAATGTTTAACCCCACTAAATAGATTAATTAAGTCACATAACCAAAGTTATACTTTAAAAATTCATAACTCACAAAATTCTTTTCAAAAATTCACAAAAATGGTTTAGGAGCTTCTCTGATATGAGAGGAACTTAGAAAAATTAAAATTGTAATTTTCTAAAAAAAGTTAATTTTTATCATTATTTTAATATTTTTAATAATTAAAAAATAATAAAAATCATAAAAATATTAAAAATCACCAAAATGTCACATTTTGAATTCTAATCATTTAGGAACAAACCAAATATTTTTCCTAAGACTCTAGGGTAAGATATTGAATTTTAAAGGCTTAATGTAATTTTTAATATTAAAAAAATGTATTTTCCAACCTTGTCACTAAAATAATTCTAATAAATCAAAGAAAAATTATAAAAATATAAAATTTAGTTCTCTAGACTCCTTGAGGTCAGAGAGATTTAAGAAAAATATAAAATCCATTTTTCAACTTTAATTTTATTTTAAAATTAATTAATACTCCAAAACTCCAAATAATTCTAATAAATAAAATATAATTCAAAAAATCAAAAAAGTTGATCCAAATGGTCCTCTAGTCATTAAGAACATCCCATAATTTTCTTAAGGACAGAAACATTTCCTTGATCATGTTATTGAATTTTCCTTGAAAACCCCTATTTTCCATTAAAAATAATTACATAAATAAATTAAATACAGAAAAATCACATTTTCTCCTCTAATGTCTTAATTGACATGTGAGTAAGGTTACATAAAAATTTCAAGTTCATTTGAGCTTAATTTAGTGAGTTATAGAATTATTAAGCTTCAAGGGCAAAAGGGCAATTAAAAATTTCAACCCTTAATTAAAATTTTAGGATTAACCAAAAGGTGAGGGTAAAATATTTGATTTTAAACTGATTTTGGATGATTGAAACTTAAATGATTGAGGGTAGAAACCTACTAACCATTTCAAATATAATTAAAATAAAACTTTAATTAATTAAGTAATTGAAATTTTGGAAGAATAATAGAAATTGGAATTATTAAAGTAAGGATATTATTAAGAGGACATTTATTCTTTAATTTAAAAATCCCTAAATAAATCACTTCAATAATACTTAATTATTAATAAAAAAATTATTAAAAGAATAATCTCAATTAATAATTAAAACTAAAAATTAAATTAAATTAAATTAAATTAAAATTAAAACTAAATTAAATTAAATTAAGATTAAAATTAAATTAAAATTAAATTAAAATTAAATTAAAATTATATTAAATTAAATTAAATTAAAATTAAATTAATTCAAATTAAATTAAATTAAATTAAATTAAATTAAAATCAAATCAAATTAAAATTAAATTAAATTGAATTAAAATTAAATTGAATTAAATTAAATCAAAATCATTTAACAACAAACCTAAATTAAATCATTAAGAATTAAATCTAAAATAATTTGAACACTATTCAAAACTTAAAATTATTAATTAAAACCTCATGGTTAAATTAAAATACTTTAAATCATTAACTCAAGCTTTAAATTAAAAATGATTAAAATTTTTCAACAAACCAACTTACCCTGAAAGCTCTTATTATTATAACTCCTAAATGAAGTATCAAGTGAAGTGTTACTTCACTTAATAATATTCAAATGTCCTAGTTCACTGAGCAAGAGAACAAAACTTAAACTCCTGGATGATTAATTCACTTGTATAACTAAATTCTCTTGGACTTAAAATAATCCCAGAAGTATTGAAAAGATATTTAGGACTCGTCTTAAACACTTTCTCAATATGACGGGATGTTTATAAGAACAATTGAACTTAATTGTTCTTTGGTGAAGAAAATCATCCTTAAACCAAAACACAACAACCTAGACATCATAGGAGATGACTAGCCATAGGATTAGGAATTTGGTAGACAACCAAAACCTTTCCCTTAGCTTTACCTAGGTACTTGTTGAAATATTTAAATGTCTTAACATGTGTTTTAAGTGCAGCTTGGGATGACGGGAAGACCCTCCAGGTACGCTTTTATTTAATTGCAATTTACTTTATTGCAATTTACTTACATGCACCGTACTTTACTTTTTTTTGCATGATAAACAAGACTGTTGCATGAAAACCAAAACCTTTAGGATAGTCCCTAAACTGAAACCAAAACTAAATTAAAAGTCATTACAAGATCAAAATCACCGCCACAACATTTCAAAATATAAACCAACTCAAAATTTAATCACAAACAGAACAACAAAACTACAATTGCAACTAAATTAAAATGTCTCGTTGAATGATCAAGAATAGCTCGGATGATGTAACCCACGTGTTGCTAACAGGATTTCCCACAGTCTAAATGAAACTGTGGAACTCATTCAGTTGAGTTTAGCAAATTCATCTGGACTAAGTGAATTCGATGAAAATAACGGTGCCGGGATGACCGAACCGTGGGATCTTAATCGGTTCTGTTTAACCAACTTTAAGATTTGTTTTAATTAAAACTTTAAAAATACTTAGATTTTAAGATTTTCTCTAAACCGAAACACTTCTCTCATCCTTTGATTTATGACTTCTAAAACTAAACCTCTTCAACAACAAGGAGCGTGGAGCATAGTGGGCAACACGGCCATCGTCATCAGCAAAACCTGAGTCTACTTTAGCAAAACCTTTCCTAGTTTTAAACAACCAAGCCATAGGATTTCGAGGTAGTTTGCTTAATGCAACATAAATCCTCAACCCTTTTATTAGGCAATTGCATAATCATGTTATGTAAATTAAACCCTAACCGGTCTTAGGACTCTGAGGTAGTCATTCGGTATGACATAAACCCTTATATCTTCCAGGTTATTTGTATGATTATGTCATACAAATGTAAGACCTAAATAAATAAAATTGGCAGGATTGCAACATTAAGTAAATTCCCAAATCTAAGCCAAACCATAGGATAGTGTGGGAAGTTGCCAAGATTCTTCTTGGATCCTCAGCTTCTCCTACTTCTCTTCTTTTGGATTCATGAAAATAACTGTTCTAAATTTGATCCATTCCCTTTTGAAATTTCCAAAATCTAATCCTTTGAAAACCTTAAACTTTGAAATTCTTTAGAGCAAAACCACTAATCATTATCGAGAGTTTTCTTAAATGATTCCCGTCATTTAAGATGTAATTAACTATAGGGGCTTGCCCTTATAGGGAACTTTAAGAACCCGTGTAATATAAACCTCGCTTAATTCATTTATATTATGCAGGGGAACTTGTCGGCTTACAAAATTGGTTCGCAAACCAAACGGATGTCACAAATCTTCTAGTTTATTTAATCGAGCCCCATCATCAAGCAGTGTGTCTATTCTCCGAGATAGATAGACAGTTTGTGGTGCGGTGTTCGTTTATATAAACTATTCGAGGATGTGAGATTAGTTTGATTTCATATCGTAAAATTTTCAAACTTAAAATTATTTTTAAAATCAAATGCTACTTTCTAAATTATATATATATATATATATATATATATATATATATATATATATATATTTAAATCAAATTTAAAATCTAAAATTATCCGATAATTTATGTTGGCGACCACCTTTTCAAAATACAACATAACATAAAAATATGCCGACAATGACCAATTATCGACCCAATAAGTTAATCCCCGAACAAAAAATGAATTTTGGTCAAAATGGTTAATTATTTACCCAATGAAAAAACCAATTGACCCAATATTTTTATTTATAATTTATTTAATTATTAAATATTTTTATAATTAAATTAAATTTATAAATAATATACTATACTTAAAACATTTAAAATATAAAATAATATTATATATATATATATATATTTTTATTTATATATACATATATTTATATTTTTAATTAAAATTTATTTAACTATTAAATACTTTTATATTTAAATTATATTTATAAATAATATACTATACTTAAAATATTTAAAATAAAAAAATAATATTACATAAATTGATATATATATATATATATATATATATATATATATATATATATATATATATATTCTTAAAGAAATCGACATTTGGGTCCGGTGGGCCCCCAACTAACGATTACCCATGTGCCTAATCGACCCGTCCGCACCACAGTAGGGATCGAACCCGGACCTTCGGAGGACTTACAATGAACCCCACCCAAACCACCAGGCCACGGTTATTAAATATTTTTATAATTTTAATTATATTTAAAAATAATATATTATACTTAAAATATTTTAAATAAAAAAATAATATTATAAATTTATAAATATATATATATATATATATATTTATATATACACATATATATTTATTTATTTATAATTAATTTAACTATTAAATATTTTTATAATTAAATTAAATTTATAAACAATATACAACACCT
Source organism: Papilionanthe hookeriana x Papilionanthe teres (assembly GCA_022702705.1). Taxonomy (NCBI): domain Eukaryota; kingdom Viridiplantae; phylum Streptophyta; class Magnoliopsida; order Asparagales; family Orchidaceae; genus Papilionanthe; species Papilionanthe hookeriana x Papilionanthe teres. The sequence continues at coordinate 9,372,259 of CM040437.1, forward strand.
TAAATATTTAAAATAAAAAATAATATTAAATATATATATATATATATATATATATTTGTAATTTACTTAATTATTAAATATTTTAATAATTAAATTATCTTTATAAATAATATACTACACTTAAAACGTTTAAAAAAAATAATATTAATATATACCTATAAATATTTATTTATAATTTATTTAATTATTACATATTTTTATAATAAAATTATATTTATAAATAACATAATATACTTAAAATATTTAAAATAAATATATATATATATATATATCCATATTTGTTTATATATATATATATATATATATATATATATATTTGTTTATTCATTTAAATATTTATAATTTATTTATCGATTAAATGTTTTTATAATTAAATTATATTAAAAAATAATATATTATACTTAAAATATTTAAAATAAAAAAAATAATATTATATAAATTTATATATAAATTTATATAAATTTATAAATATATATATTTATATATTTATTTATTTAGAATTTATTTAATTATTAAATATTTTTATGATTAAATTATATTTATAAGTAATTTACTATACTTAAAATATTTAAAAAATAAAAATAAAATTATATATATATATATATATATATATATATATATATATATATATATATACCTACATATATTTATTTATAATTTATTTGACTATTAAATAGTTTTATAATTAAAAAATATTTTTAAATAATATACTATACTTAAATTATTTAAAATAAAAAATTATATAATATAAATTGATATATATATATATATATATATATATATATATAATTTTTTTAACTATTAAATATTTTTATAATTAAATTATATTTAAAAATAACAATTATACTTAAAATTATTAAAATAAAAAAATAATATTATATATTTTTTATTATATATATATATATTTGTTTATTCATTTAATTATTTATAATTTATTTATCGATTAAATGTTTTTATAATTAAATTATATTAAAAAATAATATACTATACTTAAAATATTTAAAATAAAAAAATAATTTTATATAAATTTATATATAAATTTATATAAATATATAAATATATAAATATAAATAAATATATATATTTATATATTTATTTATTTACAATTTATTTAATTATTAAATATTTTTATGATTAAATTGTATTTATAAGTAATTTACTATACTTAAAATATTTAAAAAATAAAAATAAAATTATATGTATATATATATATATATATATACCTACATATATTTATTTATAATTTATTTAACTACTAAATAGTTTTATAATTAAAAAATATTTTTAAATAATATACTATACTTAGAATATTTAACATAAAAAATTATATAATATATATATATATATATATATATATATATATAATTTTTTTATAATTAAATTATATTTAAAAATAACATATTATACTTAAAATTATTAAAATAAAAAAATAATATTATATATATATATATATATATATATATATTTACATATACCTATATATATATTTTTAATTATATTTTATTCAACTAATAAATATTTTAATAATTAAATTATATTTATAAATAATATACTATGCTTAAAATATTTAAAATTAAAAAATAATATTAATTATATATATATATAAATATATTTATTTATAATTTTTTTAACTATTAATTATTTTTATAATTAAATTATATTTAACAATAATATATTATTCTTAAAATAATTAAAATAAAAAAATAATATTATATAAATTTATATATATATATATATATATATATGTATGTATTTATAGATAAACATATATATTTTTATATTTATATTTTATTTAACTATTAATTATTTTTATAATTAAATTAAATTTATAAATAATATACTATACTTAAACTTTTTAGAATAAAAAATAATGTTAAATATATATATATATATATATATTTGTAATTTATTTAATTATTAAATATTTTTATAATTAAATTATCTTTATAAATAATATACTATTCTTAAAATATTTAAAATAAAAAATTATATTAATATATACCTATATATATTTATTTAGAATTTATTTAATTATTACATCTTTTTATAATAAAATTATATTTATAAATAATATAATATACTTAAAATATTAAAAATAAATATATATATATATATTTGTTTATTTATTTATTTATTTATATTTATGTATTTGTTTATACATATATATATATTTATTTATTTATTTATTTACAAATAATATTTATTTATATAATTGTTGACCTCATTTTTAGTGAGGTCTTTTCTCTCCTTAGTACTTCTTAGGATCTAGCCATAGGTTTTCTCCTCGACTATCCTAGAAGACTAGAAGTGGGACTCACCGTTTAGCAATTTAGCTACTTCTTGACTCCTCTTCGGATCCCACTTGGATGGTTGCAAACATCTAAATCACCTTAGAAGGTTAAGATCACCATATAGGGAACTAATAGAGAGCTCCTATAAGGTTATTCAAGCCTTAGGACTACCCTGGGTGGCCTGGTCCTGGTGAGGTCTGACTTACACACACTGCACTCTCACACACACCATTCTTACCCATTTCTCCCCCTGGTTCATTGGAACACTCATGTGGCTAAGTCGAAACCCCTAGCTCTTTAGCTAAGAGGGTTGGGTACAACCCATGAAATGTTCAAAATGGACATTTCTTGGTCCATGGCTCACTTTAAACTTCATCATGATCAAATTCAACTTTTGCCAAAATGCCTGGTTTTGACATTGGGTCCTTCAAACCTACCTAAAATTACCTAATTGCCCTAAACTTTCCAAAATTCCCCAAAGGTTACCTAAATTTCCTAAAATACCTATAGATTATTTTGAAACAAGCTCCACCTTTTAATTCACCAAAATACCCCAATACCCTCCAAATAACCTCTTGATACCCTAAAATACCCTTTTGGCACAAAATTCCAAAAATTCCAAAAATTCCAAGAAAATTCCAGAAAATCCTAACTATTTACAATTTCATTTTGTTCAACTACACGATAGCCCAATTTAGCCAAAATAACCCACTTTTATCAAAATCCCCAAATTAACTCATTTTTAGCCTAAATAGACCCAATGTCACACCAAACCAACCCATTTGACCTCAATTTTGGCCAATTTAAATTTTAAGTTTTAATTTAACATCATTACCATCAATTAAACCAAATCCAAGCCCAATTTGATTCATATTTGAGTTCAATTCCATTTGAAATCCAAAACCCCCATTTTAGCCTAAAGTGAACCCATGCCCTAAACCTACCAAATTGATTAGCCAAACCCTGAAATTCTTCCCAATTGATGTTGGGAACTCCTCAATACATTCCCATAGATCATTTGAAATTTTCAATTGGGTCTAAACCCCACCTTAACCCAACTTGGACCCAAGTTGATTCAACCTTGCCTAAATTAACCAAAATACCAAAATCCACCAAATTGACCTTCCAATTGAACTCAAAACCTCTCCATGTCTTCATGAAACTTCTTCATTTCAATCATCTCTTCAAAATTGCTCAAGACACTTGGACCTAAATCAAGACCAAACTTAAGTTAGCCCAACCCAAACCCAAATGAACCAATTTGAACCCATGACCAAACCAAACCAAACTGAACCAAATGTGGCTTAACCAACCTATCCACAGCCACTAAGTAAACCCTAGGAACCACCCTAGATCCACCTAGCCCAAGCTAAGTGAACCATGGACCAAGGGTTCCCCATTTTAAGCGATCTCTTCCTTTAAATGAACAAATCCTCTTTTGCCTCACCCCAAATCCCCCCTTACCTGGTTTATCACCATTAAACCCTACTCCTTGGTTGACCTGACCCATGGCCAACTCCCTTGTCCTTGCCGGCCGGCCTAGCCACCGAAGGGGGTCAAAACCGAGAGCCACCACCAAGTGAAACAAACCCAAACTCACCCAATTGGCCACCTCAGCCAAATCAAACTTTGGAGCTCCACTGCCCTCCACCTAAGCAAAGGAATCCACCCACCAATTGAGCCCTAGCTCAGCCCAATGGCCCTGGCCATTTAAACACCTCTTCTCGGCCATGAGAAAGGTGCTGAAAGGTGTTGAAATTTTTCTCAACAAAACCTCACCAAATCACTCCCGCAGCTTCTCCCGACTTAGAGAAGAAGAACCCCATCGCTCTCCCCGCTCGAATCACCCCAGCCGAGCTCAATTTCTCACCGAAAATCGAGCCGAAACGAGACACCCTCTGAAACTTCATCAAATCCAAATTAATTCTTCCCACACCTTCACCAGAGGTAGAGAAGGAGTTCACCAGTGAAAGCCCCCTCTCCAGGCCACCCAGTTGTTCCAGCCACCAAGCTTTGGGATCGGGCCTGTGGAAGTCAAGGCTAGGCATTTCACCATAGCTCCAGACTTCATACCTAGCCTCCTTGGACTAAAACGAACATGCAGAGCATTTCTGATTGAGGCTTCACCTCTCAGAACCAAGGTATGAACTCTATCTTCCTCCCGAGCTTCTGCGCATCGTCCATTTAATTTAGCTTAATTTCATGGCATGTTATCCATATGAATGTGTTTGTTTCCTCAAGATGAATCCATAGAGTATAAGAACTCGAAAATTCGTTGAGAAATGAGAGAGATCTTAAGGTTAGAAGGTCGACGACTCATGGGACGCACCAGTCATAGACGATGACCAGGAGCCGTCCGATCGATTGTGTATCGGTTAAACGACAGAGATCAAGTTGGACCAGAAGACGGAGCGGGACTGTGGGATGCATGGTTGTTGACTCAGGTGGCAGCGTCGAATGGGAGCCCGACACGTAGGGCTTCGGAGCCGCCGAGTTTGACGTGGCGCTGACTTGTTTAAGTAGGAAATTAGGTTATTTTCTATTTAATTAAATACCAGAAACTTAAAAAATTCATATCTTTGCATAGAAAAACTGTAAAAATAAAAGAAAAATACCCCCTTGCTCAGTGAAAAGAGGAGAATAATGTGGAAAAGAAATCAAGTTATTTCGATGATTATTTTATTTTTAATTAATTATTTACTCATTTTAGTAGTTTAATTCTCCATTTGCATAGACATTTCACCATGTCACGAGACCATAGGGCTTTTAAGCCTCCGATCTCGGGAACATTCCCCGAATTTTTCAAGGTCGTAGGCCATCTCTATGATAAGTTATGTATTTTTCAAGTCTATGTCACAGTTTCTGCTATTTTAATTCCAAAAATTAGCATGTTGCTTAGAGAATTCCAGGAAAATTTGGTGAATTTTTTAAGACCAGAGAACCCTAGAAAAATTATGGTTTGATTTAATTCCTTAAAAATATTCCTAATTAGCCTAATTACTCAAAATTGAACTTTAATTAATTAGAGTTAATCACACATCAAAATGACTTGAAAATAATTCTCCACTGATCTTTAGGATCAAGGGACCCTCACATAAAAATTTGAAGTCAAATGGAAATGTTTATCCCCACAAAATGGATTAATTAAGTCACATAACCAAAATTAAAATTTAAAAATTCATAACCTCAAAAATACATTTAAAAAATTCACCAAATTGATTTTGGGACTTCTCTGGTATCAGAGGAGTCTAAGAAAAATAAAATTGGAATTTTCTAAAAATTTTCATTTTTAAGCATATTTTAATATTTTTAATAATTAAAAAATAATAAAAATCATAAAAATAATAAAAATCTTAAAAAAGTCATATTTGGTCCCCTAATCACTTAGGAACCAATCAAATATTTTTCCTAAGTCTCTAGGTCAAGATATTTAATTTTAAAGCCTTAAAACATTTTTTGAATTAAAAAATGTATTTTCTATCCTTCCCACTAAATTAATTCTAATAAATCAAAGAAAACTCATAAAAATATAAAATTTGTTTCTCTGACTTTCTTGAAATTAGAGGGATTTTTGAAAAATATGAAATTCATTTTTTAACTTTTATTTTATTTTATAATTAATTAACACTCCAAAACTTAAAATAATTATAATAAATAAAATATAATTGGATAAATCACCAAAATTGGTCCAAGTGGTCCTCTGGTCATTAGGAACATCCCAAAATTTTCTTAAGGATAGAAACTTTACCTTGGTCATGTTGGTGAATTTTCTTTGAAACCCTTATTTTCCATTAAAAACAATTATATAAATAAATTAAATTTAGAAAAATCACATTTTCTCCTCTAATGTCTTAATTGACATGTGAATGAAGTGGAATAAAAATTTTAAGTTCATTTAAGCTTAATTTAATGAGTTATAAAATAAATAAGCTTAAAGGGGCATAAAGGTAATTAAAAGATATTAACCCCTAACTAAAACTTTAGGTTTAATCAGAATGGGGGGTAAAATATCTAATTTTAATTTTCTCTCAGATGATTGAAACTTTGGGAAGTCAAAGGGTAGAAATCCCTTAATCACTTTAATAAACCCAAAAAATGAAACTTTAATTAATTGAGTGATTTAAGTTTTGGAAGATTAATTGAAATTGGATTATTGAAATGGGATATAACTTAGAAGGATATTGATTCTTTAATTTAAAAAATCCCTAAATAAATCACCTAATAATATTTAACTCTTAACTTAAGAGGATAAGTGGAATTAATAATTAAATGATTAAAAGTAAATAATTCTTAATTTAATTAAAACCTACATCATTAAATAATTGAATAATTGATTAAAGCCTAAAATGTTAAATGATTAACAAGTAAATTAAAATACTTGAAACTAATTTAAAATCATTTCAAAACAAACTTAAATCAAAATTACAAATTTTAAATAATTTTAAGACAACTCACCTTAAAGCATAATGTAAAAAAAAAATTAAATTAATTAAATCGTCAAAATTTAATAAATAATTTGAACACCTCTTTTAACCTAAGTTAAATCTAAGATTTAAATTAACATGAAATATCGATATCATTTATAAAAAAAGGTTTAACTTAAACGAATCAAACATTATTCCAAACTTAAAATCATTGATTAAAATTTCATAATTAAATCGCATTAAAGTAAATCATCAACCTTTAACTTCAAATCATTAAAATCTTTAACAAATTAACTTGCCCGTGAAAGCTTTAGATTATTATAACTATTAAATGAAGCGCTAAGTGAAATGTCACTCCACTCATAGGATAATCAAACATCCTAGTTCACTGAGCAAGGGAAAAAAACTTAACCAAACCCTTGGATGATTAATTCACCTGTGTAATTAAATTCACTGGACTCAAAACTCGTTCCGCAGATATCGAAAAGATGTTTAGAATTTGTTCTAAGCACTTCCTAAATACGATGGGTGGTTTTAAAGAACAATTGAACTTAATTGCTCTTTGATGAAGAAAAGCATCCTTAACCAAAATCAAGAACCTAGACGTCATACGAAATGACTAGCTATAAGAGTAGGATTCTGGTAGACAACCAAAACCCTTCCTTTAGTCTTTATCTAGGTATTTGTTGAAATATTTAAATGCTTTAATATTTGTTTTAAAGTGTAGCTTGGAATGACGGGAGGACCCTCCAGGTACACTTTTATGTTATTGGAATCTACTCTATTGCATTTTCTATACTGCACTTTACTCTTCTTGCATGTTAAACAAGATTGTTGCATGAAAACTAAAACCTTTAGGATAGCCACAAAACTGAAACCAAAATTAAATTAAAAGTCACAATAATATAAAATTCACCACCACAACATTCAAAATATAAAACAACTCAAAATTTAATCACAAACAGAAGAACAAAACTACAATTGCAACTAAATTAAAACGTCTCGTTGAATGATCGGGAATACCTCGGATGATGTAACCCCCGTGTTGCTAACGGGATTTCCCACGGTCAAAATGAATGTGTGGAACTCATTCAGTTGAGTTTAGCAAATTCATCTGGACTAAGTGAATTCGATGAAAATAACGGTGTCGGGATGAAGGAACTGTGAGATCTTAATCGATTCTGTTTAAATAACTTTAAGATTTGTTTTAATTAAAATATTTAAAATATTTGGACTTTAAGCTTTCTAAACTAAAACACTTCTCTCATCCTTTGATTTATGACTTCTAAAACTAAACCTCTGCAACAACAATGAGCTTGGAGCATGGTGGGCAGCACGGCCATCGTCATCAGCAAAACTCGAATCTACACCAGCTAAACCTTTCCTAGAATTAAATAACCAAGTCATAGGATTTTGAGGTAGTTTGCCTAGTGCAACATAAATCCTCAACTTTCTGTTAGGCATTTTCATAACCACGTTATGTAAATTAAGCCCTAATCGGTCTTAGGATTCTGAGGTAGTCATTTGGTACGACATAAACCCTCACATCTTCGAGGCCATTTGCATGACTATTTCATAAAAATATAAGACCTAAATAAATAAAATTGGCAAGATTGCAACGTTAAACATTACTCCTAAATTGAAGCCAAACAATAGGATAGTTTGGGAAGTTGCAAGATTCTTCTTGGATCCTCAACTTCTCCTACTTCTCTTCCATTGGACTCCAAAATAATTATTCCGAATTTGAGCTAATCCCTATTGAAGTCTCCAAAATTCAGTCCTTTGAAAATCTTAAACTTTGAAATTCTTGAGAAGAAAACTACTGATCATTATCGAGAGTCTTCTTAAATGATCTCTGTCATTTAACATGTAATTAACTATAGGGGCTTGCCCTTATAGGGAACTTTAAGAACCCAAGTAATATAAACCCTGCTTAATTCCCTTATATTAAGCAGGGGAACTTGTTGGCTTATAAATTTGGTTCACAGACTAAATGGATGTCACAAATCTCCTAGTTTATTTAATCGAGCCTCATCATCAAGCAGTGTGTCTATTCTTCAGGATAGATACACGGTTTGTGGTGTGGTGCTTGTTTATATAAACTATTTGGGATGTGAGATCGGTTTAATTTCATATCTTAAAATTTTCAAATTTAAAATTATTTTCAAAAAATGAAATACTACTTTCCAAAAAAAAATATATTTAAATTAAATTTAAAACCTAAAAATATGCCGACATGTTTCTGGCGACTCCGCTGGGGACTAGTTCCTCTCTCCATTTTGCTCGAATGGTTTTGCTTTCATAAATCGGTAGTAAGTCCATGCCCTTAGTGGATCAGACTACCATTCTTCCGTTGACATATCTTGTTTATTTCTGTCTTAAACAAGTAAGATTAACTCTTCTTAGATTTTGGAGCCACTGTTTAGACACCCCTAAATAGAGAGGTTCCGGAATCTTCCTTTTGATACTTCTCCGGAGAGGCGAGGTAGACCCCCAATAGGTGTTAGTTTAGGTGCGGTCCTTCAAGTTGGGAAATCCTACAAGATTTTCTCTTCCTTTCTTAGCTTTGGATTTGGTATGTTATCTTCTCTAATCTCCTCTCGTTTTTAACGAATAAACTAACCGTCTAACCAACAAACTCATTTCTAAATCATAAATGCATAAATAAAACTTAAGTAAGTTGTGTTCAGAATCTTTTCAATTTCTTTCTTTTCGTCCTGATGAAGGAAGCATAATTCAGGACTGATAGTCGAAACTTACCTTGCAGAAGATACCTGCCCCGAAGCTGATCTTCTCTTTCACCAATGGGTTAGACTTAGCTGTCTACCAGAATGAACTTCCTAGCGATGCAATCATCCTCTTTGGACAAGGGTTTGACAATACGGACGTTAAGTTTGTTGATGTTACTCTTTTCGCACTGATGAACAAAGTGCCTGAGACTGAAGAGCCTATGATTGAGTTTAACCTGAAGTCGACTCAAGAATTCCCTCCCCTGCAGAGGGCCCTAGTTGAAAGGAACACTGTTGTTCACCAAAAAAGTTGACTGTTACCCCCATAACTGTCATCTCTACCCCCACCGGTCTGTTCATTACTGCGCCTACCCCGGTTCCTGCCAAACTAAAAGGAAAGGAAGTACAAGTCAGTTATGAGCCTGTCACCGTCGAGGGATCAGACTTCGTTGCGATACCGTCTATTTTCGAGATAGTATCTGGTTCAAAGTATAGGCCCTTAACCCAGACACAGAGGAGGAATAAAAACAGGAAGTTTGCTAAGACCAAGAAGGTCAGAGATGCTGAAGCTACCTGTTTTGAAGAAATCCCTGAAGAGAAAGAGGAAGAACTGTCATAATACTTACCACTGTTGAAAAGAAATAGATTCCACCCTCTCTCTGCTGCATCTGATGAAATAGATGCCAGAAAGATCGTCGTTGCGTTACCCTGACCTGCATATTACAGTGATAGTAAGAAGACAAAGAGCAAGGCTACACCCTCACTTGATTGCGAGCAGTAGTAGAGAAATTAGATAGAAAAGAAGAATGTCCTGTATCAGAGATTCTGAGAAGAATGGGATGAGTGCCAGTTAAGTCTCGCCTCAGTCCCTGAGTAAAGCCTGCTATTGTCCCTGAAGACCAAAGAAAAAGGTGCGAGCTAGCAAGGAAGGCTCACCTGTTGTAGTATCGGGTCTCCATATTAGGGAGGACACCACCTACTTACCCACCGCCGACAGACCAGCCGGTCCTAGGCCTTCTGCTACAAGAAGGATGGTGTGGCGACCTATTATTGTTGAACTAATACCAACAGAACGTTCTGGAAAGAGAAGTCTCGCTGGAGATCCCAGATCTGAAGAAAGTGTCGTAGTAAAATAAACTCCTGAAAGAGAGGTTCAACAGTCGTCTCCTGACAGCCATGAGGTTGTTCAGAAAAGGCCACTTCAGGATGTCATTGGGCAACTAAGAATGGACATCCGACGGCTAGCAAGAGAAAGAGGAGAAGAATTAAGGGACAAAGTGGATTCATCAGAATCCATGGATGAAGAGTATGCTGAGGTCAACATGGTTTAGACACGAGCATTGTCAGCTTCGCAGGGAGTTCCGCCAGCTTTAGAAAGAGATTAGCCAGAGTTAATGAGAGCACAGCTTCGGGAAAGAGATGAAACAATTTCTCAGATGGTGAAAAGGATGGAAGAGATGGCTGCCGCCTTAGCCACTCTCCAGAGTCAGGCCCAGCCTCAGAAAGAGACACCCCCGGAGATCATCCATATTGCAGATTTAACGGAGATGATCAGCTGAAGAAAGATTTTGCACAGAACATGATTCCCGAAAAGGATATTAAGAGCATGGTAGAACAGCAGGTGTGAGAAGCCTTAGCTCAGTCCAAGAATGGAACATCTATTCAGACAGGTAGACCTTACCCTGAAGAACTTGATGCAATCCAATACCCGAAGGGCTTTGTACCACCTCTGTTCAAGACTTTCGATGGAATGGGAAACCCCCTGCAACATGTCGCACATTTCATGCCAGTTGCTGCAATGCCGGCGGGAGCGACGCTTTGCTTTTCCGATAGTTTGTCAGCAGTTTATCAGGGATCGCCTTCGAATGGTATGAAGAATTGTCGAATGAATCGGTCAAGACTTTTGCAGAATTGGAAAATCTCTTTGTTAAGCGGTTTGCCGGAGCTCAGCACCACATCACTATCGGTGATCTAATGGTGGAGCGAGAGAAACCGAACGAAACATTGGTGGATTACATACTTCGATGGAGGAACCTGAGCATGAAGTGTGAACCACAGCTTCAGGAACAACATGCTGTAGGTATCTTGCTTAAGAGTATCCATGGCCCGATAGCACTTCTCCTTAAAGGGTTCACCATTAAGACTTTTGAGAAGTTGCTTAGCAAGGCCGGGAGCTTGCAGGAGGAAGCGAAACATCTAAGTTTCATCGATAAGATCGATAAGCAGAAGCCCGCAAAAGCATTAGAGAAGAAATTCGGAACTATCGCAGCAGTGGACAAAGGTAAACATCCAGTGCAAATACGGCCAGAGCAACTGCAACAGAAATATCAACACCCTCAGTAGAATTATCAGCCTCAGCAGAGTTTTTAGCCTCGACCGAGTTATCAGTACCGCGGTACGATCAGCCTCCTCCTCGTCCGGTTTGTCCCCTGAAGGAACTTTTGAACAAAGAATACCCCTTCAAGACTGAGGCAGTGGCTAAGATGTTTCACAATTTGATGAAGACGCCCGACTTTCAGTTGCCAGAGCCTAGGAAGCCCGAGGAAGTCAACAAGTAGGATCATCCAAACTACTATCCCTACCACAGGATGACGGACATAAAATCGATGACTGCTTCACTTTCAAGAATTGGCTCGAGAACAACCTTCGACAAGGGAACATAACTATCCCAAAGGAATACATGAAGGAACCCCAAAAAGGAGGTTCCATCAATTTTATCTCGACGAAGCCTATTGTTCTGATCGACCCGTACACGACCAACAATGGATGGAGTACTATATGGACGAAGTCATCAAAGAAAATTTTGGATCACATCCAGACCGCTTTGGTGCGCGCTTCAACTCAAAGTTTGAAACCTGCCAAGCCTGCGTTATCGCTAGTAATTGAAAAACCACCCTAGAAGGAGGAGAAGATCGTGGAAGAAGAGAAGACTGAGGTTGCAAGAGGTAGACTAGGGGCTGCTTTTCCTAGGATGGTTGTTTCTGATTTGGGGGAGAAATTCCTCGAACCTCTGACTCTGTATGATTATTTGCTCGCCCCGACGGGATCTTATAATGATAAGAGTTTTGGTCTTGGCTACGTTTTGACTGTTTCTAAAAATTACGTAACTAACGACAACCAACCTAATCCGAATCTCGATTTTGATACGAATAACGATTCTCAAATCATACAATACCTAGATAACCACGACGAAGAGGAGGACATTCATAAGAATGGCTACAAAATTTCAGTAAGTGACGAGTCTATTTGTAAATTTTGAGGAGCTCCGATCACGATAGAGTTAGAATTGTCAGACGCCGAGGCGACTTCAGAAGGGCCAGTCGTTCCGATTCAAGAAGAGACACCGGTAGATTCAGAGGAAATTACTAAAGTCAACCTAAGAAGCGGAAAGTTCCTACCTTCCATATTGGGTCCATAGGACAAGGGAAAGCAGGTGGTTGCTCAGGATGAGCCAACCCCAGCAGAAGAATTGCCCGTTCATGAAGAAACTAAATAGCGCGGTAACAAAGTGGATTATAATTTTGATGCTAGCCCACCTTAGGAAGCTACCAGCCAAACTGAGCATCTACGACGCTCTGATCCTGTCAAAGGAGATGAGAGAATCTCTGGTTAAGGCCTTGCTTGATCCAGAAATTTGCTTAGCTCAAATGGCTGGTAATTCCTTCGATGAGGTTTGCTCATTGAAAGGACAGTGCGATGTTACCTTCACGAATGATGATTTACTACTTGGAACAGCAGATCACAGCCGACCATTGTACATTTCAGTCAGTATTGGAAAGTTCACACTCTCCAGGGTGTTAGTTGATCTAGAAGCATCAATTAATATAATGAACCTCCGAACGCTAGCCTATTTAGAGATTGACGCCCGTGATCTCGAGGCAGGCTAGATGATGCTAAGAGGCTTTAACCAGAAAGGAGAAAGAGCTCTTAGATCAATAGCACTGTTACTGAAGATCGGTGAATTAGCCAAGACAACTGTAAAGTTCCACATAATTGATTCTGAGACATCATTCAACGCACTATTGGGCCGGCCAAGGATCCATGAGAACTAGATGGTACCGTCGTCTCTACACCAGTGTATAAAGTACTATGAAGGAGGACAAGAGCAGTGTATCAAAGGTGATTTGCAACCATTCTCCGTGCATGAAATCGGAATCCACAAAGATGCAGCTTACTACGCACCCCCAAAAAAAATAATCTTCTCTAGAAATGCTATACCAAATCAAGAAAAAGAAGCACGAGACGACAAAGAACCTGAAATTCTCGTTCAACAGTTACTCACCACTCCCTTACGACGAGATGGTGAAGGTTTCTCCAGAACTCGCACCCAAGGTCGAGGCCGGGGACGAGGTCAAGGAAGAAACGGTGGAACAGTTGAACAGAAGAAATCAGTCATCGATGTTGATTGGGAGAATAGCTCTGAAGAAGAAGAAGAAATCAAGAAAGAAGCATCAATAATAAATCAGAAGAAACCACAGTTCAAGATCTCTCTCGAAGATGAAAAGAATGAAGAATACAAATCAATGTATGAAAAGATTAACCACTATGTGCATACTATGACCCTGACCCCGATCCATTCTAATAAAATCGAGGGTATGGTGGTCAAGGAAGTGCATGAAGGTGGTGCTAAGCCAATCAAGTTCTACTGTGGTGCTTCTTCTTCCAAAACTGAAAATGATGTACAATTTGAAGATGTTACTTCTTCTGAATTAATAGAATTGCCATTTGAGTGGTATTCTCCATGTGTTCAAAATTTAATTCAACGCAGTATTTTGCCTAAGGAATGGTCAAAAGGCCAATCCAATTTGAAAAGTTATGGAGCAATGCCAGTCGGCCTCCCAATTCAAAACATGGTCTTAGATTCGGCACAGTAGGATCAGTTGAGGATACAAGATTTTTCTTGGTTATCTCTTGCGAGTCTAATGAAGACTGTTTGGAAACCTCAGATAATCTTGAAGATCTACAAATCGGAGACGCTCCGCCAGAATTTGAAGAAGAGATTAAATCTGCAATAGATGAGTTAATGGAAGTTAACTTAGGTACTAGCAAAGAGACTAGGCCGACCATTGTTAGCTCCTTACTTAATAAAGAAGACTCCGAAGAAATAATCAAACTATTAATGGATTTCAAGGACTGCTTTGCATGGAGTTATGATGAAATGCCGGGATTAGCTCCAGAGGTCGCAGTTCACAAGTTAGGAGTGGATCACACTGTCGTTCCAGCCGTACAAGCTCCTGAAGAATGCATCTGTGAGATTGAACAACAAGTAATAGCTGAAGTTAAGAAGCTAATAGATGCTAAATTTGTTCGTGAAGAGCAGTACCCAACTTGGTTAGCCAATGTGGTACCAGTCAGAAAGAAGAATGGACAGATCAGAATCTGTGTAGATTTCAGAGACTTGAATAAAGCATGCCCAAAAGACGAATTTTCGCTACCAATTCCAGAATTAATGATCGACATTGCTTCAACACATGAAATATTTTCTTTCATGGATGGATCTTCAGGATATAACCAGATAAAGATAACACCAGAAGATGAGAAACTCACAGCCTTCAGAACGCCAATCGGAGTTTACTGCTACACAGTAATGCCTTTCGAATTGAAGAACGCAGGAGCAACTTATCAAAGAGTAATGACGAGGATTTTTAATGATCTCATTCACAACCAAGTCGAGTGCTACGTGGATGATGTGGTCATCAAAAGCAAACTGAAGCAAGATCACTTGTATGATTTGAGAATTATTTTCGAGCGATTAAGACAATATAACCTTAAGATGAACCCCTTAAAATGCGCCTTCGACGTCGCCTCCAGGAATTTCTTAGAATTTGTTGTTCGACATCGCAGAATTGAAATCGATCCAGAAAAGATTAAAGCTATCTTATAAATGCCGCCTCCCAAAACTTTGAAACAACTACGATCCTTTCAAAGGAAATTGGCATATCTTCGACGCTTTATCTCGAAATTTGTCAGGTAGGTGTCAGCCCTTCTCGGCATTAATTAAAAAGGATGCAAAATTTATTTGGGAAGAGAAATGCCAACAGGCCTTCAAGGACATTAAGTAATATCTAATGACACCTCCTGTCTTAGCAGCCCCAGTCTTGGGTAGACCGTTGACACTTTATACCGCGGCTTTAGACGACTCCCTTGGAGCTCTGTTAGCCTAGGTCAATGACGAGGGTAAATAAAATGCTCTTTACTACTTAAGTCGTCGTCCGATTCCGACGGAAGTAAAGTACCCTCCAATTGAGAAGCATTGTTTGGCCCTGATCTCGTAGCTCAAAAGCTCAGGCATTACATGCTTTCTCATAAGGTCAACCTTATTTCGAAAGTTAATCCGTTGCAATATTTAGTGACCCGCCCGATGCTTTCTGGCAGACTTGCTAGGTGGTCGATTATACTATTGCAATTCGATATAACTTTCGTTCCTCTTCGTGCCGTAAAAGGACATGTCCTAGCAGACTTCCTCGCAGCACATCCTTTGCCGGCAGAATCGCCTCTCAATGACGACTTGCCAGACGAGTAGATAATGAGCTTACAAGACCCCGATGATCAGTGTTGAGAATTGTACTTCGACGGAGCATCATCAGCACAGAAAGACAGAGAATCGCAAATAATAGTGCCCAATAAGGCAGGAATCGGACT
Source organism: Papilionanthe hookeriana x Papilionanthe teres (assembly GCA_022702705.1). NCBI lineage: Eukaryota > Viridiplantae > Streptophyta > Magnoliopsida > Asparagales > Orchidaceae > Papilionanthe > Papilionanthe hookeriana x Papilionanthe teres. The sequence continues at coordinate 9,388,345 of CM040437.1, forward strand.
GATCTTTATAACACCGGAGCGGAGGATTTTAAGATACTCCTACTACCTAACAGAACCATGTACAAATAATGAAGTAGAATATGAAGCCCTCATAACAGGATTGGAATTATCCATTCATATGGGTATAACAGATATCAACAACTACGGGGATTCTTAGTTGATTATTCAGCAAATCGCCGGACAGTACAGAATTCTGAAACTGAGACTCGAGTAGTACTTTCAGTATGCCATGAAACTATTAGAGAAAATCCGGAATGTAAGAATCTACAAGATTCCCAGAAAAGAAAATGCTCTTGTAGATGCGTTAGCCCACCTCGCAAAAGAGTTTGCTCGCTTACGAGATGAATCGCCTGAAATGTCAGCTCAGTGGATGACGAGTCCTCTCACAGCTCGACATGGACACAATACACAAGCCAGAAGAAGAAGAAGAAACAATTGTAGCAGTAACAGAAAATGCAGAAGACTAGTGTCGACCATTAGTAGACTACCTACAAACAGGAAACCTACCAGACGATAAGTCCTTAGACCATCAGATTAAGAAAAGAACTCTATCTTACACATTAATAAACAATACGTTATATAGAAGGTCTTTTAACCAGATATGGATAAGGTGCCTGAGTAGGTCCGAGGCTCGTGAAATTGTTAAAGAAGTGCACTCAAGACTTTGTGGCGCTCATCAGTCGGGTCCGAAGATGAAAATGAAGATTAAGAGACTAGGGTACTACTGGCCCTCAATGATGACCAACTGCATGAAGGTCGCCAAGAGTTGTCACCAGTGCCAAGTGCATGGAGTGGTTCTACATCAACCTCTAAATGTGCTACATCCGACAATCGCGTCGTGGCCATTTGAATGTTGGGGCACAGATATTGTGGGTCCAATAGAACCGCCTTCTTCAAGAGGACATCGCTTCATTCTCGCAGCTACAGACTACTTTTCCAAATGGGCAGAAGTAGTACTGCTCAGGGAAGTGAAAGCACATAATGTGCTACAGTTCTTCAAGAATCAGGTCGTTTATTGCTTCGGGGTGCCGCACAGAATCATTTTAGATAATGGGTCCGCGTTTAGAATCATGAAGATCAATAGTTTTGTCAGCAGACACAGGATCGATTGGCGTTATTCAACGATCTACTATCTAAGAGCAAACGGCTTGGCTGAGGCTTTTAATAAAACTCTCGTCCAAATCTTAAAGAAAAACTTGGACGACAACAAAAAAAATTAGCACGAGAAGTTGTTAGAAGCCTTATGGGCCTGCGAACGACTTTCGTGACTCCTACCCGCCTACGCCCTACGCTTTAGTGTACGGGTCCGAGGCAGTTCTACCCTTCTAAGTTCAGCTCCCATCACTCAAAATTGCAGTTTCGGAGAAGATCGCTATAGAAGAAAATGCCAGATTAAGGCTAAAAGAATTGGAAAAATTGGAAGGAAAACGACTTGCAGCGCAACCGAATCTGGAACTGTATCAAGCTAAGATGATCCAGGCCCACGACAAACTGGTCCGCCCAAGTACATTGAAAGTCGGTGACTTGGTCCGAGTTCTCAGAAGGCCTATCCTTAAACACCGCAAGATAGGAGGTAAATTTAGGCTGACTTGGGAGGGGATGTTCGTGGTCGAAACAGTCTACTCATGAGGTTCTTACCAGCTTGTGAATTGCCGTGGAGAACGATTTATGCTTCCAATCAATGGACGATATTTGAAGAAGTATTACACGACCTGATGTTTCAAAGAATGAAATTTCATTTCTAGAAGCATGGGTAGAGTAATCACTTATAACTGGGACCAAACCCGAAAGAAAATGAATGATAAAAAAAGAAATCATAAATAAAAATGTGTTTTAAAGGAAAACATAAGCAATTGAAGTAATAATGGAATTTTGACTCTTCCTTTCGAGCCCAGCTCACTCCTGATTTTTTCTTATCTTCTCTTACTCTTATAAAATTCAAAATAATTAATAAAGAATTCTTTCATTAATAAGTAAATTTTCTTATTGTTCTCATCCTGAGTACAACCCCTGATCCTTTCCTTGTTTTCTCTTCAGGGAAATGTCGAACGGGCGGTTGTTCCTAAACTTTAAGGATGGTGTAAGTCTTGCAATTAACAAAGAAGAGCTGAAAGCTGACGCTGTGATAGAGGTTGGCTCAGACCTTTCACAACTGGAGTTGGAATATGAGGAAACTGCTGTGGATCCCGAGCAGCCCCGTGGGAAGACAGTGATGAGGCTCAACAAGAAGGCTCCCCAAGATGCGAACAAGAAGAGGAAGATCAATATGAAAACAAGATCAAATCAGTGATAACGTCTGCAGGAGGAAAGCTTGTCAGTGCTGCTCCTACTGAGATTCAGGAGGAGAGGAGAGCCACCCTGACCCCAACTCAGAGAAGAAACAAGAATCGCCGTATCGCCAAGATGCTGAAGAAATTAACAGAAGAGCAGAACAAAGAAGAAACCCCGACGGCCATGGCAGTTACCCCAAGGAGACCAATCCTCAGGAGCACCATAGCAGAGGTTGTCCCGGAAAAGGCTACTACAGAGCCTACACCTGAGATGGTGACGATCCCAGGAGAGCGTGACAGTTTGGAGCCATATATCCCACAGTACGTCACTATACCTCGACAGCTGCAGATAATTTCAGAGCACGAATTGGAGATGATCCAGAGGGTGCGAAGGCGAATTTCGAATACTTTCGCAGAATCGTAGGCGTATATGTCAACATCCCGGAAGGACTAGTAGTTACATACAGATGTTTTCTCTCACTACGAGCAGTAGTGAAATTGTAGACTACGTCAATGAACTGAAGAAACAAGGTCGTGCAGGACGATTACGTGGCAGGACCTACTCTGAGCCAAAGAAATGGAAAAGAGGTAAGGGTAGGATTACTATCCAATTTGGATGCTGTTACAACTTCGCTGATGACAAGAAAGGAAATCCGCCAAGGATATTCCACTACGATGAAGTGGATCCAATGCTAGTTTTAATTAAGAAAATGATAAAAAGGATGGTAGCTTGGCGAGTCCTACCCGCTGATTTCATACCGAACAGCTGTATTATCAACATCTATGCAAAAGGAGATTGCATCCCACCTCACACAGATCATCATGATTTTGTAAGGCCCTTTAGTACTATTTCCTTCATCAACCAATGCAACATCATGTTCGGGACAGAACTCCGGATAAGTGGCCCCGGAGAATTCCGAGGGCCGGTGGAGATACCTCTACCGGTAGGCTCTATTCTCGTACTACAAGGAAATGGTGCAGATGTAGCAAAGCACTGCATACCGGGATTTCCCTATGAGCGAATCTCCATCACCCTCAGAAGGATGGATGAGAGTAAAATTCTGGTCTATTTTCACCAGATCCGTAACTAGAGAATTTGCAGCCCTACGAGTTGTAGGCTACATAGTAGTAGCACACCTCTAAAATACACTTACGTGGGATTCTCCTCCAGAAAGTGGCTTAGAAGGTGATGTTATTACCTATGTAGTTTACTTTTCAGACATGGATGAATCGAACAGACAATTTTGTCAGAGTACACGGAGATATCGATGCAGTCTGTGTTCAGATATATATATGAACTTTTGTAAAAGTTTGTTTTCAGAAGGATGTCATCAGAAATGTTTTGATTGAATCACCTGATGTATCTTCGACATTTTAGTGGAAATGAACTTTAGGTTTTACCTTTAGTTTTGTGCAATTTACTGCAAACGCCACCAGACCTGAGTTTAACTCGGTTTAAAAGAGAAAGTTAGACGAAGAATGATTTGAATGAAATAATAACAACAAAACAAAATTTGAATTCAAAGTCTGAATAAAGCACAAACCAAAATTCAAAACAGATCAACTTAAAACATCAAGATGTGAACCAAGTAAATCAATTAAAATCCATATCAAAGTGAAATTTCAATCGAAAATGAAACTAAAACAAAATCAAATCGCTAAAAGCATTGAATAATGAAGCGAGGCACCGAATCCGGTATGCCCAGCCTCTGGCTGTTCTCGAAATCTTTTCGACTCTCCGCAATTTCTTCACCCTTTTGAGAAGGCCGACTGAGTCTACTGACACAGAACCACAAAATTTTTGATTTGGTCTTGATGGCATGGATTCATATCCTTCGCCAAACAATCAATCTTTAATCAACTCTCTTGGGATGTGAAACACTTTCATGTCTCATTCTAATCTTCCACTAAACTAAAATTTCCACGTAATCTTCAAAACCAAATCAATACCAACTTTTGGGATTGGTACCTAAATTCCAGTTCCCATCCTTTTGAGACTGGTACCTAACTTCCAGTTCTCTTTTCGAGATCGATGCTTAAATTTTGATTCTCTCTTCTGAATTCCCGCCAATCCGCATTCCTTCCGAGAAACTTTTCCGCACTCTAATCCTCCGACTCGGGTATAAGACCGCTAAGGCATCCTGATCTCGGTGTCCCTAATCTCGCATCTTATCCGAGAAACTTTTACGCACTCCTGAAATTTTGAGGTCGGTACCTAAATTCCGACTCTTTTCGAGATCGATACCTAAATTTCAATTCTCTTGTGAGACTGGTACCTAAAATCCAGTTCTCATCCTTTGCGAGGTCGATACCTAAATTTTGACTCTCTTTTCAAGATCGATACCTAAATTTCGATTCTCTTTCTAGACTGGTACATAAATTCCAGTTCTCTCCTTTGTGAGGTTGGTACCTAAATTTCGACTCTCTTTTAGCGATCGATACTTAAATTTTGATTCTCTTTCGAGACTGGTACCTAAATTCCAGTTCTCTCCTTTGTGAGGTTGGTACCTAAATTCAGACTCTCTTTTCGAGATTGATACTTAAATTTTGATTCTCCTTCGAGACTGGTACCTAAATTCCAGCTCTCTCCTTTAAGAGGTCGATACCTAAATTTTGACTCTCTTTTCGAGATCAATACCTAAATTTCGATTCTCTTTCGAGACTGGTACCTAAATTCCAATTCTCTCCTTTGTGAGGCCGGTACCTAAATTTCGACTCTCTTTTTGAGATTGGTACCTAAATTCTGACTCTCTTCGAGATCGCACTCCAAATTCGATTCTCATCCTTCGCGAGGTCGATACCTAAATTCTGACTCTCTTTTTGAGATTGATACTTAAATTTCAATTCTCACTCATTCTAAATCAGTACCTAAATTTTGATTCTCATCCTTTGTGAGGTCGGTACCTAAATTTTGATTCTCTCTCCGAGGCTGGTACTTAAATTCTTGTCCTCATTCCTTTCGATCAGTACCTAAATTCTGATCTTCTTTCTGAGGTTAGAACCTAGGTTCCAGTTCTCATTCCAAATTCTGAATCTTAATGAAATCCACCTTAAAATCAATCTTAAATCAAACTTTAACTAAAATTGAAACTCAGATCAATTTGAAACTCAAAATTAAAACTTGAAATAAAGATGAAACAGATCTATAATCGAATCTCTCCAGGTCTTGTGATTTGGAATTCACCTCCTTTTTCCCCAGCGAGAGTTCAGGAATCTTCAGTCTTGGAGATCTGCCTGACACTCCCCAGCGGAAATTTTCTATTCTGTTCTAAGTGTGTCACTTAGACGTCTGTGTTGGTTTTATTGATCTCTTCGGCCAACGCCAATATGTGTGGTGTGCTTGGTTAGCACACCACAGCTATTGGGGGTCCATTTGTTGACCTCATTTTTGGTGAGGTCTTTTCTCTCCTTAGTAATTCTTAGGATCTAGCCATAGGTTTTCTCCTTGACTATCCTAGAAGACTAGAATTTGGACCCACCCTTTAGCAATTCAGCTACTTCTTGACTCCTCTTGGGATCCCACTTGGATGGTTGCAAACCTCTAAATCACCTTAGAAGGTTAAGATCACCATACGGGAACCAATAGCGAGCTCATATAAGATTGTTCAAGCCTTAGGACTACCTCGGGTGGCCTCGGTCCTAGTGAGGTTCGACTTACACACACCGCACTCTCACACACACCATCCTTACCCATTTCTCCCCCGGTTCATCGGAACACTCATGTGGCTAAGTCCAACCCCCTAGCTCTTTAGCTAAGAGGGTTGGGTACAACCCATTAAATGTTCAAAATGGACATTTCTTGGTCAATGGCTCACTTTAAGCTTCATCATGATCAAATTCAACTTTTGCCAAAATGTCTGGTTTTGACATTGGGTCCTTCAAACCTACCTAAAATTACCTAATTGCCCTAAATATTCCAAAATTCCCCAAAGGTTACCCACAATTTCTATAATACCTAAAGATCATTTTGAAATAACCCCCACCTTTTAAATTCACCAAAATACCCCCAATACCCTCCAAATAACCTCTTGATACCCTAAAATACCCTTCTGGCACAAAATTTCAAAAATTCCAAAAATTCCCAGAAAATTTCAAAAAATCCCAAATATTTCTAATTTCATTTTGTTCAACTAAACCATAGCCCAATTTTGCCAAAATAACCCACTTTTGTTAAAATCCCCAAATTGACTCATTTTTAACCTAAATAGACCCAATGTCACACCAAACCAACCCATTTGACCTCAATTTTGCCCAATTTTAATTTTAAGCTTTAACTCAACATCATTACCATCAATATAAACCAAATCCAAGCCCAATTTGATTCATATTTGAGTTCAATTCCATTTGAAATCCAAAACCCCCATTTTAGTCTAAAGTGAACCCATACCCTAAACCTACCAAATTGATTAGCCAAACCCTGAAATTTCTTCCCAATTAATGTTGGTAACTCTTTAATACAATCCTCTAGATCATTTAAAATTTTCAATTTGGTCTAAACCCCACCTTAACCCAACTTGGACCCAAGTTGATTCAACCTTGCCTAAATTAACCAAAATACCAAAATCCACCAAATTGACCTTCCAATTGAACTCAAAACCTCTCCATGTCTTCATGAAACTTCTTCATGGCAATCATCTCTTCAAAATTGCTCAAGAAACTTGACCTAAATCAAGACCAAACTCAAGTTAGCCCAACCCAAACCCAAATGAGCCAATTTGAACCCATGACCAAACCAAACCAAATTGAACCAAATGTGGCTAAACCAACCTATTCACAGCCACTAAGTAAACCCTAGGAACCACCCTAGATCCGCCTAGCCCAAGCTAAGTGAGCCATGGACCAAGGGTTCCCCATTTTAAGGGATCTCTTCCCATAAATGAACAAATCCTCTTTTGCCTCACCCCAAATCCCCCCTTGCCTGGTTTATCACCATTAAACCCTACTCCTTGGTTGACCTGACCCATGGCCAGCTCCCTTGGCCTTGCCGGCCTGCCTAGCCACTGAAGGGGGTCAAAACCAAGAGCCACCACAAAGTGAAACAAACCCAAACTCACCCAATTGGCCACCTCAGCCAAATCAAACTTTGGAGCTCCACTGCCCTCCACCTAAGCAAATGGAATCCACCCACCAATCGAGCCCTAGCTACCACCAATGGCCCGGCCATTTAAACACCTCTTCTCGGCCATGAGAAAGGTGATGAAAGGTGCTGAAATTTTTCTCAACAAAACCTTACCAAATCACTCCCAGAGCTTCTCCCAGCCTACAGAAGAAGAACCCCATTGCTCTCCTGTCCTGAATCCCCCCTGCTGAGCTCAATTTCTCAGCTGAAAATCAAGCCAGAAACAGGACACCCTCTGAAATGTCATCAAATCCAAATTAATTCTTCCCACACGTTCACCAAAGGTAGAGAAGGAGTTCACCAGTGAAAGGCCCCTCTCCAGGTCACCCAGTTATTCCAGCCTCCACGCTTTGTGATCGGGCCTGGTGGAAGTTAAGGCTAGGCATTTCACCACAGATCCAAACTTCATCCCTAGCCTCCTTGGACTACAATGAACGTGTCGAGGATTTCTGATTGTGGCTTCACCTCTCAGAACCAAGGTATGAACTCTATCTTCCTCCCGAGCTTCAGCACATCCTCCATTTAATTTAGTTTAATTTCATGGCATGTTATCCGTATGGATGTGTTCGTCTCCTCAAGATGAATCCATAGAGTATAAGAAATCGAAAATCCGTTGAGAAACGAGAGAGATCTTAGGGTTGGAAGGTCGACGACTCATGGGACGCACCAGTCGTAGACGATGACCAGGAGCCGTCCGATTGATTGTGTATTGGTTGAATGGCGGAGATCAAGTCAGATCAGAAGATGGAGCGGGACCGCGGGATGCATGGGTGCTGACTCAGGTGGCGTCATCGAATGGGAGCGCGACACTGTCGGCATATTTTAGGTTAGGTTGTATTTTAGAAAAAGGGGTCGCCTACAGAAATTTTCGGCGAATTTTTAATTTAATTTAAATAAATAATTTGAAAAGTAGTATTTGATTTTTGAAAATAATTTTAAATTTGAAGATTTTAAGATATGAAATCAAACCGATCTCACATCCCAAATAGTTTATATAAACGAACGCCGCACTACAAACCGTGTATCCATCCCTAAGGATAGACACACTACTTGATGATAAGGCTCGATTAAATAAACTAACAGATTTGTGACATCCGTTTGGCCTGTGAACCGATTTTATAAGCCGACAAGTTCCCCTGCTTAATATGAAAAACATTAAACAAGGTTTATATTACCTGGGTTCTTTAAAATTCCCTATAAGGGCAAGCCCCTATAGTTAATTACATCTTAAGTGACACGAATCACCTAAGAAAACTCTCGATAATAATCAGTAGTTCTGCTCTCAAGAATTTCAAAATTTAAGTATTCAAGGGATTGAATTTTTGGAGTTTTCAATAGGGAATGGATCAAATTTGGAACAATTTATTTCAGGAGTTCAAAGGAAGAAAGGTAGGAGAAATCACAGATTCGAAGCGAACTTCGGCAATTCCCCGACTATCCTATTGTTTGGCTTGAATTTAAAAAAATCATAATATTTATTTAATGTTTTGATCTTGCCAATTTTAATTAATTAGGACTTATATTTGTATGATAAAATCATACAAATAGCCTGGAAGATGTGAGGGTTTATGTCGCATCGGACGACTACCTCGGAATCCTAAGACCGGTTAGGGCTTGATTTGCTATGCAAATGCCTAACGAAGAGTTGAGGATTTATGTTGCACTAGGCAAACAACCTCGAAGTCCTATGGCTTAGTTGTTTAATTCTAGGAATGTTTTTACGATGTAGATTCGAGTTTTCGCGACGACGATGGTCGTGCCGCCCACCATGCTCCAAGCTCCTTGTTGTTGCAGAGGTTTAGTTTTAGAAGTCATAAATCGAGAGATGAGAAAAGTGTTTTGGCTTAGAGAAAATCTTAATTTCCAAGTGTTTTTTGTGTTTTAATTAAAACAAATCTTAAAGTTGATTATAACGAGACCGGTTAAGATCCTACTCGGCTCCATCCTTCCGGCATCGTTATTTTTATCGGATTCACTTAGTCCAGATGAATTTGCTAAACTCAACTGAGTGAGTTCCACACTTTCATTTAGACCGTGGGAAATCCCGTTAGCAACACGGAGGTTACATCATCCGAGGTATTCCCGATCATCCAACAGAACGTTTTAATTTAGTTGTAATTGTAGTTTTGTGTTCTGTTTGTGATTAAATTTTGAATTGTTTTATATTTTGAAATGTTGTGGCGGTGAATTTTATCTTGCAATGACTTTTAATTTAGTTTTGGTTTCAGTTTTAGGGACTATCCTAAAGGTGTGGGTTTTCATGCAACGCGTTGTTTATCATGCAAGAAAAGTAAATGCGATGTGATTAAAGAAATTGCAATAATGTAAATTGCAAGAAAGTAAATTACAATAAAATAAAAGCGTACCTGGAGGGTCTTCCCGTCATCCCAAGCTGCACTTAAAACACGATTAGAATATTTAAGCAAGTTCCTAGGTAAGGCTAAGGGAAGGGTTATGGTTTTCTACCAAATTCCTAATCCTATAGCTAGTCATTTCCTATGACGTCTGGTCCTTGTGTTTTGGTTCTGAGGACGATTTTCTTCATCAAAGAATAATTAAGTTCAATTGTTCTTGTAAGTATCCTATCATATTGAGGAAGTGCTTAAGAAGAATCTTAAACATCTTTTCAATATTGATAGGATTGTTTTAAGTCCAAATGAATTTAATTATACAAATGAATTAATCGTCCAGGAATTCAATTTTTGTTGTTATCTTACTCAGTGAACTAGGACATTTGAATATCCTATAAGTGGAGTAACATTTCATTTAATGTTCTATTTAGGAGTTATGATAATAAAAGTTTTCGAGGGCAAATTGGTGTTCCAATGCTTTGTGATTTAATTTAATTTCAGTTAACGGGTTTAAATTTGGAATAGTGTTCAAGTTGCTTTATATTTAATTTCTTTATGTCTTCGGTGATGTTATTTAATTCAATTTAATTTAACTTTAATTTAATTTAATTTAGTTTGATTTAATTTGATTCAATTTAACTTGATTTTAATTTTAACTTGATTCTATTATATAATTTAATTTAATTCAATTTAGTTTGATTTGATATAAATCAATTTAATTTAATTTAACTTGATTTAATTTAATTTAATTTAATTTCCTTCAATTTAATTTAATTAGATTTAATTTTAATTTAATTTAATTTAATTTAATTTAATTTAATTATGATTTACTTTAATTTAATTTAATTTAATTTAATTTGATTTAATTTGATTTAATTTAATATGTTTTAATTTAATTTAATTTAATTTAATTTAATTATTTAATTTGTTTTTTTTTAATTTAATTTAATTTAATTTATTTAATTTGTTTGATTTAATTTAATTTAATCTTTAATTTAATTTTATTTTTAATTTTAGTTTAATTGAAAATTTAAAAAGAGTTTAATAATTTTAACTTTTTTTAATTTAATTTTAATGATTAAGTCCTTTAACATTTTAAAACCTAAATTTGAATTATCATTTTAATTAAGAATTAAATATTAATGAGATGATTAATATAGGGATTTTTAAATTAAAGAATAAATCTCTTCCTAATAATATCCCTATTTTAATAATTCCAATTTTATTATTCTTCCAAATTTAATCAATTATTTAATTAAGGTTTATTTCAATTATTTTAAATTGTTTAAGTAGGTTTCTACCCTTTAATTATTTGAATTTCAATCATCCAAATCAGATTAAGATCAAATATTTTACTTGTTAATTTTATTAAACCTAAAGTTTTAATTAAGGGTTAAAATTTTAATTACCATTTTGTCCTTCAAGCTTAATAATTCTATAACTCACTAAATTGAGCTTAAATGAACTTGAAATTTTTATGTGACTTCACTCATATGCCAATAAGGACATGAGAGGAGAAAATGTGATTTTTCTGTATTTAATTTATTTATATAATTATTTTTGGTAGAAAATAGGGATTTCCAAGGAAAATTTAATAACATGACCAAGGGAGAGTTTCTGTCTTTAAGAAAATTATGGGACATTTCTAATGACCATAGGACCACTTGGACCAATTTTGGTGATTTTTTGAATTATATTCTTTTTATTATAATTATTTTGAGTTTTGGAGTATTAATTAATTTAAAAATAAAATAAAGGTTGAAAAATTAATTTTATATTTTTCAAAACTCTCTCTGATATCAAGGAAATCAGAGAATCAATTTTTACAATTTTATGATTTTTCTTTGACTTATTATAATTATTTTAGTGAAAATGCTAGAAAATACATTTTTTTAATTTTAAAATTACCCTAGGGCTTTAAAATTTAATATCTCTTTAAATAGACCTAAGAAAAATATGGGGTTTGTTACTAAGTGATTAAAATTAAAAATGTGACATTTTAGTGAATTTTATTATTTTTATGACTTTTATTATTTTTTAATTATTAAAATATTAAAATAATACCAAAAAATCAACTTTTTAGAAAATTGAAATTTTAATTTTCTTAAATTCCCCTGATATCAGAGAGGCTCCAAAACCAATTTGGTGAATTTTTGAAAGGTATTTTGAAAATTATGAATTTTTAAAGTTCAAATTGACTAAATGGCTTAATCAACCCATTTAGTAGGGCTAACCAAGTCCAATTAACCTCAAATTTTTATTGTGGGTTCCTCTAATCCTAGAGGTCAGTGGAGAATTGATTTCAAATCAATTTTATGTATGGTTAGCTCTAATTAATTAGGGATCTATTTTGGGTGTTTAAGCCAATTAGGGTTATTTTAAATGAATTAACTCAAAACCTATTTTTCCTAGGGTCCTCTGGTCATAAGAGACATCACCAAATTTTTCTAGAATTTATTTCACAACATGCTAATTATTTGAATTAAAATACTTAAAACAGCAACATGAATTTGAAAGATCAATAACTTCTCATAGGGATGGCCTCTGACTTTGGAAAATTCAGGGAATGTTCCCAAATTCAGAGGCTTCAAAAGCCCTATGGTCTCATGCCATGGTGAATTTCCTATATGCATGGAGAATTAAAACATTGCAGAAGAGAAATAAATCATTAAAAATAAAATACTTGATGAAATTGAATAATTTCTTTTCCACATTATTCTCCTCTGTTCACTGAGCAAGAGGGTATTTTTATTTTATTTTTTTGATTTTCCTACACAAAGTTATGGATTTTTGAAGTTTAGGGGAATTAAATAAATAAAAAATACCCTAATTTCCTATTTATCCACGCGGCGCCCTGTCATCCTCGGCATCTCCGAACGGCCACGCGGCGCGCTCCCATTCGACGCCGCCACTTGAGTCAGCAGCCCGGGTCCCGCCTTCCGCATATCATCCGTTGATCCGACCTAATCTGAGCCGTCCATCCGCGCGTGTATTAAATGAACGGCATCCGTTCATCGTCCCCAAGCATCCTCACCCGAGAGCCGTCCACACTAAAACCCTAAGAACTCACTCAATACTTAACAGATTTTCGTGTTCTTGTGCTCTATGGATTCGTCTTGAAGAGACGAACACATCTATACGGTGATCATGCATTGAAATTAAAGCAATTGAAATGGAGAATCTCCGTAAGCTCGGGATGAAGAATTAGCTCATACCTTTGCTCGCGAGAAGTGTGGCTTCGATCCGAGGGTTGTGTCACCTTCGATTGGATCCCAAAGCAAGCTCCGGATGAAGTCTCCCGGTCCGATGAATCGCCTAGGTATGATTTCGACCACAGCCCGATCACAAAGCTTGGAGGCCGGAGCAACCGGGTGGCCTCGGAGAGGGGGCTTTGTCTGGTAGACTCCTTCCTCGATCCGGTGAAGGTGTAGGACCAATCAATTTGAGGATTGATCCACCGTGGAGAAGTGTCCTGGTTTTGGGTGGAATTTTGGTCGAGAAATCGGGTTCCGTTGGTGGGGATTAGGCAAATTGGCATTAGGGATCAACTCGCTCTAAGTATGGAGAGTGATCTCGGAGCGATTTTGCGCAGTTTCGCAAGGTCCGGTTCCGAGCACCTCTCATGGCCGAGAGGGGATGGTGTTTAAATAAGAGAGGGTGGAGGGCCTCCCTGTGGAGAGTTAGGGCTTGGGATCGACTGCTCTCGACAAGAGAAGAACAACTGCAATGGCCACCTGGGATGGGGCAGCTCAACGGGTGAGGATTCCAAGTTCGGGCTCACATGTGAGCTCTCGGCCCGGTGGTTTCCGGCGGCCGTGGTGGTCGGCCGGCCGTGGTCGAGTCACTCGTTGTCATCGGGGAGGTCGTGGCTGGAGCTTAGTGCGGTCAATCGGCCAATGCCATGTGTAAAGAGCTTGGATTGAAATGGAATGTGGGAAGGCTATTTTGGGTTCAAATGAGTCAACCCATAATTTTGGGCTAGGTTCACCACCCAAGGCCTGGTTTTGGGCTGAAAAGGATCACTTGGGTCAATCAAGAGAAAATGGTGTGGTCTCCATCCATGATGAGGTGGCTAAGCATGGTTTAGTGTGTGACATGCTTAAGGTAAAAAAGGGTTTAAGAAGGATTAGGAAAGGGGCCCTCCTTTTGCCATTAATGGCTTGATCACATGTCAAACCTTCCATGGCTCCATGTGGCTTGTCCATGGCTTCGCATGGCTTGTCTTTGGCTTTGGGAAAAGCTTCGGTCAATTTCATGAAAATGGATTTTAGAAATTTTTGGTAATTTGATGGGAATTTGTATGAAGCTTGATTTGGAATGTTTTAATGATGATTTTGAAACTTAGGGGTGACATCAATTAAAGGTATGATGAAAAGAAATTGCCATGTGGGCTTTAGGGCCAATTTTGGGCTTTTGTATTTAGTGGAAATGGGCTTTTAAAATGGTTTAGGAAAGTGGGCCTTTAGGTTTGAAAACAAATTGGTGGATGTAAATTTTGCAAAGGATTGGATCCCATGAGTGTTGAATTTAGATTAAGAATGTTTCATGAATGATTTGGAATATACTTGAAGTGTTTGGGCTAGGTTTGGGTTGGATTTGGACCTCTTTGGTGAATGGGCCAATGTAGGTCAAATTGGGCTAACTTGGGCCAATGTTGGGCTAGGGTTGAAATTGATGTAAAATAAGTGTTGGGAAATGTTTATGGGAGTGTTTCAAAGAGGTTTTGGCCTTGGTTGGGTTTTGATTTTGGGGTTTGGGCTTATTTGGGTTAAGTTTGGGTTTAGGTCAAAATTGGGCTTTTTAGCTTTGGGTTGAATTTGAGTGGAGTTTGGGTCTAAATGTTGGGCAAATCATGTTAGTTTTTTGTTTGTAGGGATGTTAAGGAAGGTTTAGAAAAGATTTGGGGTTAATTGGAGTTGAATTGGGTGAGTTTGGGTTAGGTTTGGGTCATGGGTCCAAATTGGGCTTTACGGCCAAAAGTGAAATTGGATCCAAATGTCAATCAAATTGGACTTGGATTTGGTCTAAATTGTTTTTGGGAATGTTGAATTGAAGTTTATAATTGAATTGGATCAGAATTTGGGTCAATTGGGTAGGTTTGGTTTGACATTAGGTTCACTTAGGGTTAAAATGGGTCAAATTGGGGGTTTTGACAAACGTAGGGTAAATTGACAAAATTGGCCCATGGTGTAGTTGAACAAAATGAAATTGGAAATATTTGGGATTTTCTGGAATTTTCTGGGAATTTTCTGAATTTTTGGATTTTTGGGTCAAGAGGGGTATTTTGGGTATTTGGAGGGTATTGGGAGGTATTTTTGGAATTTTTGGTATTTTTGGGTATGGATGATCAATTTGAGTAATGTGGAAATTTTTAGGAATGGTTTTGAGGAATTTTGGGTGATTTGGAAATTTTGCAAATTTTGGGCAGTTAAGCGGTGTAGGGTCCGGGGGTCAAAAAATTCAAAATTTGGAAAATTGAAGATTGGCTGAATATAAGTGGAATGAAATCATTTTGGTTGAGCCATGAAGCCATATCAAGCCCACATGGGCCATGAAGGGACTCATTTGAGGCATCCAATATGTTGTTCCTAACCCTCTTAGCCAAGGGCTTAGGGGTTAAGGACCATCCATGTGAATCACCTACATGAGTCAGGAGGTCAAGCTGAGTATGGTGTGTGAAAGTGTAGTGTATAAATGTAGTGTGTGTGTAAGTCAGCCCCTTCACCGCACCAGGGCCACCCAGTAGGCAGTCCTAAGGCCAAAGAGTCCTATAGGAACTCATCCTGTAAACTTCCACATTCGATTTCAACCCTCTGAGTGCTAGGGTCTATAGCCAAGTTCATGGAGTTTGCAGGGAGTCAAGAAGTGGTTCGAGCTTCTAAGTGGTGGGTCCAAATTCTAATCCTCTAAGATAGTTAAAGGAAAAGCCTAAGGCTAGATCCTAAGTACTAAAAAGAAGAAGAGAATACCTCATCAAAAATGAGGTCAACAAATGGACCCCCATATGTGTGGTGAGCCGACGGAGCACACCGCGCGTATCGGTGTTGACCGAAGCGATCAACAAAACCAACACAAACGTCCAAGTGACAAACTTAGGACAAAGTAGAAGAGTTTCCACTGGGAGTGTCAAGTATATCTCTGAGACTGGAGATTCCTGAACTCTCGATGGGGAAAGGGAAAGGAGGTGAATCCCAAATCACATGATCTGGGGGAATTTCGATTTAGATTTCATTTTGTTTCAGTTTAAGTTTTAATGTGTGAGCTCAGATTTTAGTTTTAGTTTCAATTTAGATTGAAGTTTTGTTAAGATTAATTTGAAGGGATTTGAACTTGAAGTGTAAATTGGAATTTTGTGGTTTTAGATGTAACATCTTCAACCTCAAAAGAAAATTGAATTGATTGGATTGAATCATTACAATGAGGAGAGATCTCGTAGCAATGCGGCATTGGATGTAAAATCCTTAACCTCAAGACTTTGATTTTGATGTATTTCATTGCGATAAGGAAAGGATCCTAAAGCAATTCAGTCTCGGATGTAAAATCCTCAACCCCAAGACATTGATTTTGATGTTGATGTATTTCATTGCGATAGGGAAAGAATCCTAAAGCAATGCAATTTTGGATGTAAAATACTCAACTCCAAAAGTTTGATTTTTTTTGATGTATTTCATTGCAATAAGGAGAGAACCTAAAGCAATGCGGTCTCAGATGTAAAATCCTCAACCCCAAAAGTTTGATTTTGATGTATTTCATTGCGATAGGGAAAGAATCCTAAAGCAATGCAGTCTCGGATGTAAAATCTTCAACCTCAAGAATTTGAATTTGATGTATTTCATTGCGATAGGGAAAGAATCCTAGAGCAATGCAGTTTTGGATGTAAAATCCTCAACTCCAATAGTTTGAATTTGATGTTTTTCATTGCGATAGGGAAAGAATCCTAAAGCAATGCAGTCTTGGATGTAAAATCCTCAACCCTAAAAGTTTGATTTTGATGTATTTCATTGCGATAGGGAAAGAATCCTAAAGCAATGAAGTCTCGGATGTAAAATCCGCAACCTCAAGAATTTGAATTTGATGTATTTCATTGCGATAGGGAAAGAATCCTAAAGCAATGCAGTTTTGGATGTAAAATCCTCAACTCCAAAAGTTTGAATTTGATGTATTTCATTGCGATAGGGAAAGGCTCCTGAAGCAATGCAGTCTCGGATGTAAAATCCTCAACCCCAAGAATTTGAATTTGATGTATTTCATTGCGATAGGGAAAGAAAATCCTAAAGCAGTGCAGTCTCGGATGTAAAATCCTCAACCCCAAAAGTTTGATTTTGGTGTATTTCATTGCGATAGGGAAAGAATCCTAAAGCAATGAAGTCTCTGATGTAAAATCCTCAACCTCAAGAATTTGAATTTTTATGTATTTCATTGCAACAGGGAAGAATCCTAAAGCAATGCAGTCTCTGATGTAAAATCCTCAACTCCAAGAATTTGAATTTCATGTATTTCATTGCAATAGGGAAAGAATCCTAAAGCAATGCAGTCTCGGATGTAAAATCCTCAACTCCAAAAGTTTGAATTTGAATAGTCATTGACTTGGCAAAGATTTGTAGAGTTGATTTGAAAAGTATGGAATTTCGGTGTTTCGAGAATTTCATGAAAGTTGTAAAAGACTTTCATGGAAGGAAATAGATTCGGAGGGAATATGTAGATGTTACATACCCCGTTCAAAAGAGTTGATCGGAAGCCACTGGTTTGGATTGGATACAATTCCTCGCCATCAGATTCGATCCGTGTCAAAGGAATCAACCGCTCCCATCCCAGACAAGGGAGAGGGTAGAACGGATCGGATTTCGATTTGGAAGGTCGAGTTCGAACTCGATTGAGATTTGATTTGGAATTTGGAAAGTTGAATTTGAACTTGATTTAAAATTTGATTTGAGATCTGGAAGATCAAATTTGAAATCTGATTGAGATTGGATTTGGAATTTGGAAAGATTGAATTTGAAATTTGATTGAGATTTGTGTTCATTTTGTTTGTCCTTTAACGATTCAAATTTTACTTTATCGTGAATTTAATGTTCATGTGAATTTGGTGTTCGTCATTTTTAAATTTTTAAGGAAAGTTTTCTTTTATTCTCTTATTTTATTTCTTTTCTGTTCTTTATTCGAAGTTTATTTAACTTTAATGGTGTTTCCCAGTCAATTTGCACAAAAGAGGTGAAGGCCAAAAATGTGACATGGTCACTTTCATTCCAATCATGTTGAAGATACATCATACAACTCGATCTGGAATACATCTCATACAATCCATGTAGACTCAAAACGGACTATGTATGATCTTTGTTGATCCATCCAAAAAACATCTGTCAAAAATCCATGTCTGAATAGTGAGGTACATGGTCAATAACATCACCTTCCAAGTCATCCTTGGCAAGGATGTCGGATGGATGTACGTTGGAGGTGTGATATTTTCCATGTAGCTCACGACTCGTAAGGCCGGAGGCTCTCTAGCTCCGGTCCGGTCGGAAATGGTAAGGTGTCTTCCCGTCGTCCATCCTCCCGAAAGTAACCGAGATCCGCTTCACCGGTACTCCCGGTATGCAATGTTTAGCGACATCCGCTCCGTTGCCCTTCGCATAATGACGGAACCTACCGGTAAAGGTATCTTCACCGGCCCTCGGAACTCACCCGGGCCTCGCTATCCGGAGGTCGGATCCGAACATGATGTTACACTCATTCGAGAAAGAGATTGTGCGGAAAGGTCCGACAAAGTCGTGGTGATCTATGTGCGCGGGTATGCGATCACCCTACTTGTAGATGTTAATAATGCAGCTATTGGGTATGCAATCTGCTGGCAGTACCCTCCATGTTATCAACCTCTTTACCATTCACTTGATGACTAATGGCATTGGATCCACTTGGCCATGACGGAGTATCCCTGGTGGGTTCCACTTCCTGTCCTCCGCAAAGTTGTAACAGCATCCACATTGTATTGTAATTCTTCCTTTCCCTGGCATCCATCTCCGGGGTTCCGAGTAGGTGTTTTCTCATAGGCGGCCCTGCTCGGCCCATTCTTTTCAAATCCCGGATGCAATCCACGATTTGTTGTTGTTCATATTCCGAGAATACGTCCGTATGTAGCTCGAGGCCTTCTAGTATATTGATCCGTGCCGCTCGATTCTCTCGAAGTATTCAAAAGTTTTCTTTTCGACATTCTGCATTCTTTCCAGCTCGTATTCCGGAATAATCTGTAAATGGCGAGGCCTGGTGACGTATTGTGGGATATACGGCTCAATCCCTTCACGTTCTCCTGCATACCTCGGCTCCTCGGGGATGATGTCTGTCGGGATATCCTCCGGGGTTGCTTCTGCAACAAGGTCATGCATTACTGGTGGTTCTATCTGGTAGCGTGGTAGTCTTCTTTCTTCTGATCTTCGTGAGATTTCCCTGGTCCTTTTCGTTATTCTAGGAGCTGGCCTTCTTTCTTCAGGTTCCTGGAGAACCGGTGTCCTTGAAGTGTATGTGCTGGCAGTAGCAACTGCCTCGTCGCGCTGGTCCGCTGCTAGTCTGGTTAACATTTTACGGATACGGCGATTCTTATTTCTTCGTTGCGTTGCTGTGAGAGTAGCTCTTCGAACTTCTTGAATCTCTGTGGGCGCGGCTCTGACAAGCTCGCCCTCTCCGTAGCAACTACGGACTTCATTTTCTTATCTTCTTCGGTGTTTGTTTTTCTTTTCTTCTTCGTCGGATTGGTGGCTTGGGCCACCCACTTTCATCACCTGTCCGCCCAGTGCGGTTCTTCTCGGTCAGCCGGGATCCGAGTCACTTTCCTCGTAGTGTGGGCTCGTCGGTGCGAAGTCCGAGTCAATCTCGATTATCGCTCCATCTTTGACCCTCTTTTCATCGAGTGCAAGGCTTACGCCATTTCTAAAGTTTAGGACCAACCGCCCGTTCGACATTTCCCTGCGAAAAGACAAGGAAAAGGATCAGGGGCTGTACTAAGAACAAGAACATTAAGAAATTGTTTATTAAAGACAGTTTTTATTATACTTTTTTTTATACTTTTAAATTTAACAGGAATGAAGTGGGATAAGATCAGGAAAGAGATCTTGATTTGGAAGAGAAAACAAGAAAAAACTTTATTATCACGATTTTATTTATCTTAGCACACTTTTTATTATTTTTGGGTTCGGACCCAGTCATAAATAATTACTTCGCCCGTGCTTCTAAGGATAAAGAATTCATTCCTTCGAAACATCAGGTAGCGTAATACTTTTTCATGTATCGTCCATTGATCGGAAGCATATGTCGTTCTCCTTGGCAATTCACTACGCTGGTAGGAGCCTCTCGAGTAGATTGCCTCAATCACGAAACGACCCTTCCCAAGTGGGTTCAAATTTTCCTCCTATCTTGCGGTGTGCGAGGATAGGTCTTTTGAGAACGAGAACTAAGTCACCAACTTTGAAGGTTCTTGGGCGGACCAGTTTGTCATGGGCTTGAACCATCTTGGCTTGGTATAATTATAAATTCTGCTGCGCTGCAAGTCTTTTCCCTTCCAGGCTTTCCAATTCTTTCAGTCGTAATTTGGCATTCTCTTCTGTCGTGATCTTATTTGCAACTGCAATTCTGAGTGAAGGAAGCTGAACCTCTAAAGGTAACACTACCTCGGACCCATACACCAGAGCGTAAGGTGTAGTTTGAGTAGGAGTTCTAAAGGTTGTCCGGTAGGCCCATAAGGCTTCTAATAACTTCTCGTGCCAATTTCTCTTATTATCGTCCAAAGTTTTCTTTAAGATTTGAACAAGAGTTTTATTAAAAGCCTCAGCCAGGCCGTTTGCTCTTGGGTAGTAAATTGTTGAATATCGTCGGTCGATTCCGTGTCTCCTAACAAAATTGTTGATTCGTGTGCTTCTGAATGCCGACCCATTATCCGAGATGATCTCCGCGCGGCACTCCGAAACGGTAGACAACTTGGTTCTTGAAAAGCGTAGCACGTGGTGTGCTTTCACTTCTCTAAGTGGAACTGCCTCTGCCCACTTGGAAAAGTAATCTGTAGCCGCAAGAATGAAGCGATGTCCTTTTCAAGATGGTGGTTCTATTGGACCCACTATATCTGTGCCCCAACATTCAAATGGCCACGACGCAATTTTCGGATGTAGCACATTTGGAGGTTGGTGTAGAACCACTCCGTGCACTTGGCATTGGTGACAGCTCTTGGCGATTTTCATGCAGTCGGTCATCATCGAGGGCCAGTAGTACCCCGATCTTTTAAATTTTCATTTTCATCTTCGGACCCGACCGGTGAGCGCCACGAGTCCCGAATGCACCTCTTTAACAATTTCACGAGCCTCGGACCCGTCCAAGAACCTTAGCCACATTTGATTGAAAGACCTTCGTATAACGTGTTGTTTATTAATGCGTAAGACGAGTACTTTTCTTGATCCGATGGGCTAGCGACCTATCGTCCGGTAGTTTTCTCGTTTGCGGGTAGTCATTAATGGTCGTCGCCAATCTTCTGTGTTTTCATGTCACTCGTTGCAACCGATTTTTCTTCTTTTACTGATTTGTGTATTGTGTTTATGTCGAGCTGTGATAGGACCTGACGTCCGTGAACTGACACTTCTACTGACTCATCTTGCAAACAGGCAAACTCTTTTGTGAGGCGAGCTAACGCATCTGCTAAGGCATTTTTTTTTCTGGGAATTTTGTAGATCGTCACATTCGGAATCTGTTCCAACAACTGTATGGCATACTGGAAGTATTGCTCGAGTCTTGGCTTTAAAATCCTGTCTTGTCCGGCGATCCGTTGAATGATTAACCGTGAATCCCCGTAGATGTTGATGTTCGTTATTCCCATTTGAATAGCTAATTCCAGTCTCGTTATGAGGGCTTCGTATTCTGCTTCGTTGTTTGTACACGGTTATGTTAAGTGGTAGGAGTATCTTAACATCCCCCGCTCCGGTGTTATAAAGATTAGCCCGATTCCTGCCTTACCGGGCACTATCACTTGCGATTCTTCGTCTTTGTGTGTTGAAGATGCTCCGTCGAAATATAATTCCCAACGTCGATCATCAGGGTCTTCTAGGCTCATTATTTGTTCATCTGGCAAATCGTCATTGAGAGGAGATTATGCCGGCAAAGGGTGTGCTGCGAGGAAGTCTGCTAAGACTTGTCCCTTTACGGCACGAAGAGGCATGAAAGTTATATAAAATTGCAATAATATCATTGACCATCTGGCAAGTCTGCCGGAAAGTGTTGGACAAGTCATCAAGTATTGCAATGGATTAAATTTCGAGATCGAGGTTGACCTTATGAGAAAGCATGTAGTGCTCGAGCTTTTGAGCGGCGAAGATCGGGGCCAAACAATGCTTTTCAATTGCGGGATACCTTATTTCCATCGGAAGTAAACGACGCTTAAATAGTAAAGAGCATTTTCTTTACCCTCATCATTGACCCAGGCTAACAAGGCTCGAGAGAGTCGTCTAAAGCCGCGGTATAAAGTATCGCTGGTCTACCCGAGGCCAGGGTTGCTAAGACGGTAGGTGTCATTAAATATTGTTTAATGTCCTCGAAGGCCTTACGGCATTTCTCTTCCCAAATAAATTTGGCATCCTTTTTAACTAGTGCCGAGAAAGGTCGACACCTACCCGACAAGTTTGAGATAAAGCGTCGAAGATATGCCAACTTCCTTGAAAAGATTGTAGTTGTTTTAAGGTTTTGGGAGGCGGCATTTCTAAGATAGCTTTAATCTTTTCCAGGTCTATTTCAATTCCACGATGTCGGACAACGAATCCTAAGAATTTCCCGGAGGTGACGCTAAAGGCACATTTTAAGGGATTCATCTTAAGATTAAATTGTCTTAATCGTTCAAAAACAATTCTCAAATCATACAGGTGATTTTCCTTTACTTTGCTTTTGATGACCACATCGTCCACGTAGCATTCGACTTGATTGTGGATGAGATCATCAAAAATTCTTGTCATTGCTCTGCGGTAGGTTGCTCCCGCGTTCTTCGATCCGAATGGCATCATCTGTGTAGCAATATACTCCGATCGGCGTTCGAATGCTGTAAGTTTTTCATCTTCTCGGAGCCATTTTTATCTCGGTTGTATCCTGAAGATCCATCCATGAATGAGAATATTTCATGCGTTGAAGCAATGTCGATCATTAATTATGGGATCGGTAGAGGGAATTCATCTTTTGGACATGCCTTGTTTAAATCTCTGAAGTCCACACAAATTCTGATCTAACCATTCTTCTTTCTGACTGGCACCACATTGGCTAACAAAGTCGGATATTGTTCTTCACGGACAAATTTAGCGTCTATTAGCTTTTTAACTTCAGCTATGACTTGTTGTTCGATTTCTAGACGCATTCTTCTGGGACCTTGTCTGACTGGGACGGAAGTAGGATCCACTCCTAGCTTATGGACTGCGACCTGCGGAGCTAAACACGGCATCTCATCGTAGTTCCAAGCACAACAGTCTTTAAATTCCATTAATAACTTGATTATTTCTTCGGAGTCTTCTTTATTGAGTAAGGAGCTAACAAAGGTAGGTTTAGGCTCTTCGCTAGTTCCTAAGTTAACTTCCGTTAACTCATCTATTGTAGATTTGATTTCTTCTTCGAATTCTGGTGGAGCGTCTCCAATTTGTAAATCTTCAAATTCTTCTGTAGTTTCCATGTAGTTTTCATCAGACTCGCAAGTGACAATCAAGCAAAATTCAGTATCATCAACTGATCCTACTGTGCCGAATCCGAGACCATGCTTTGAATTGGGTGGACGACCGGAGTTATTCCATAATTTTTCGAAATGTTGTGATCGACCTTTTGTCCATTGTCTAGGTAAGAAACCACGCTGAATTAAATTTTGAACACGGGGAGAGTACCACTCAAAAGGTAATTCCATTAATTCTGATGAAGTGACATCTTCAAATTGTACATTATTTTTCAGTTTTGGAGGAAGTAGCACCACGGTAGAATTTGATTGGCTTTGCACCGCCGCTACGTACCTTTTTGACCACCATACCCTCGATCTTATCAGAATGGATCGGGGTCAGGGTCATAGTATGTACATAGTGGTTAATCTTATCGTACATCGATTTGTATTCTTCGTTCTTCTCATCTTCGAGAGAGATTTTGAATTGCGGCTTCTTCCGACTTATTGTCGCTGCTTCTTGTTTGATTTCTTTTTCTTCTTCAGAATTATCTTCTCAATCAACATTGAGGGCTGGTTTTCTCTGTCCAACTGTCCTAACGTCTCTACCATGACCTCGTCCCCGGCCTCGACCTCGGATGCGAGTTGTGGAGAAACCTTCACCATCTCGCCGTAAGGGAGTGGTGAGTGACTGTTGGACTAGAACTTCAGGTTCTTCGTTGTCCCGAACTTTCTTTGCTTCATTTGTTATGGTATCTCTGGAGAAGATTGTTTTCTTTGATGGTGCATAATAAGCTGCGTCTTCATGGATTCCAATCTCATGTACGGAGAATGGTTGTAAGTCACCTTTGATGCACTGTTCCCCTCCATCGTAGTATTTGATGCACTGATGTAGAGATGATGGTACCATCCTGTTTTCATGTATCCATGGTCGGCCCAGTAGAGCGTTGAACGACTTTTCTGAATCAATTATATGAAATTTTGCGGTTGTCTTTGCTAAGTCACCGGTCTTCATTAGTAGTGTTATCGATCCGATGGCTCTTTCTCCTTTCTGGTTGAATCCTCTTAATAACATTTTGTCGGCTTCGAGCTCGCGGGCATCAAATTCCAAGTATGCTAGTGTTCGAAGACTCATTATATTGATTGATGCTCCTGGATCCACCAATACTGCGGAGAGCGTAAACTTCCCGATTGTAACTGAAATGTACAACGGTCGGTTGTGATCTGCTGTCCCAAGTAGTAGGTCATTGTCTGTGAAGGTAACACCTCGCTATTCCTTTAACAAACAAACCTCATCTAAGGAATCTCCGGCCATTTGAGCTAAGAAAATTTCTGGATCAAGTAAGGCCTTGATCAGAGCTTCTCTCATCTCCTTTGATAAGATGAGAGCGTCGTAGATGCTCGGCTTGGCTGGTAGTTTCCTAAGATGGGCTAGCACGTTGTAGTCCACTTTGTTTTCATGTGTCGCGGCTTCTTCTCGAATGGGTATTTCTTCTGCCGGGGTTGGTTCTTCCTGAACAACCACCTGCTTTCCTTTGTCCTTTGGACCCATTCTCGGAGGTAAAACTCTTCCACTTCTTAAGTTGACTTATGTAATTTCATCTGAATCTAGTATTGAGTTTGCTGGTGTTTCTTCCTGAATCGGAATAACAGGTTCTTTCGGATTAGCTTCAGAGTCTGAAGGCTCTAATTCTATTATGACTGGAGCTCCTCAAAACTCGCAGATAGATTCGTTGCTTGTTGAACTCTCGTAACCTCCTTGATGGATGTCTTCTTCGTCATCGTGATCGTCAAGATTGTGTATGATTTGAGAATTGTCATTGGTATCGAATTCGATGTCCGGATTGTCGCCAGTTATGTAATCATTAGAAACAGTCAAAACGTAGCCAACGCCATCACCCTTATCATTATAAGATCCCACCGGAGTGAGCAAATAATCATACAGAGTCAGAGGTTCGAGGGATTTCTCCCCGAATCAGAAACAACTATCCTAGGATAAGCAGCCCCTAGTCTAGCCTTAGGAGCCTCGGTCCTCTCTTCTTCGTCGATTTTCTTCTTCTCTTCAATCGTCTCTTGTTGAGGTGGTTCTTCTATCGCAAGTGATAGTGCCGACTTGACAGGTTTCAAACTTTGAATTGAAGCTCGCACCGAAGCGGTTTGGATGCTGTCTAAAATCTTTTTTGAAGATCTTGTCCAAGCGGTAGTCCATCCATCGTTAGTCACATAGGGATCTATCAGAACAATGAGATCAGTCGAGACAGCATTGACGGAACCTCCTTTCTGTGGTTCCTTCATGTACTCCTTCGGGATTGTTATATTCCCTTTCCGAATGTTGTCATTGAGCCAACTTTTGAAGGTAATGCAATCTTCTATCTTGTGCCCAAGCATCCGGTGGTAAGGGCAAAAGTTGGGATCACCTTTCTTGTTGACTTCTTCTGGTCTCTTAGGCTCTGGCAGCTGAAAATTTGGAGTCTTCATCAAACTACGGAACATTTTCGGCACTGCCTCATTCTTGAATGGATATTCCCTGCTCAGAAGCTCCCTTAATGTACGTTGCGGACGAGGAGGTTGTTCATACTTGTTGAGATGATCGATAGTCTGGGTCGAGGTTGTTGATAATTCGTCGAGGTTCTTGTGGCCGTTCGGACGATATTTGTATCGGTTGCTTGCCTTTGTCGACTGCTGCAACGATCCCGGATTTCTTTTCAAAAGTCTTTACAGGCTTTTGCTTGTCTGTCTTGTCGACGAAACTTAATTGCTTCGCCTCCTCTTGCAAGCTCACGGCCTTGCTTAACAACTTCTCGAAAGTCTTAATAGTGAATCCTTCGAGGAGAAGTGCTATCGGGCTGTGAATGCTTTTAATTAAGATGCCGACTGCATGCTATTCTTGTAATTGTGGTTCACAGTTCATACTCAGATTTCTCCATCGAAGTATGTAATCCACCAAAGTTTTGTTCGGCTTCTGCTTCTCTACCAGTAAATCACCTATAGTGATGTGTTGCTGAGCTTCGGTGAATCGCTTGATGAAAAGGTTTTCTAGTTCTGAGAACGTCTTCACCGAACCATTTGGTAATTCTGCATACCAATCAAAGGCGATCCACGACGAGTCGGCGACGAACCGTCGGAAGAGTAATGCATCGCTCCCGCCGGCATTGCAACAAGCCGGCACGAAAGTGTGCAACATGCTGTCGAGGGTTCCCGGTTCCATCAAAGGTCTTGAACAGAGGTGGTACGAAGCCTTTTGGGTATTGGACAGCGTCGAATTCTTCCGGGTAAGGTCTACCCGTCCGAATGGATGTCCCGCTCTTTGATTGTGCTAAGGCTTCTCGCACCTGCTGTTCCACCAAGCTCTTGATATCTTTTTCTGGAATCATACTTTGTGTTGTATCTTTCTTTAGCTGATCATCCCCGTTGACGGATGTAATCTCCTTTCCTCCGTCCATAATGTGAATGACCTCTGGGGTGTCTCTCTTTGGGGTTGCACTTGACTTTGGAGAGTGGCTAGGGCTACAGCCATCTCTTCCATCCTCTTCGCCATTTGTGCGATCGTATCGTCTTTCTCTTGAAGTCGCCTCCTCATTACTTCCGGCTCCTCTCTTCTCGTGGCCGCGGGAGCACCTTGCGAGGCTGACGAAGCTCGCGTTTCGACCATGTTGATTTCCGCATACTCATCGTCCATGAATTCCGATGAATCAATCTCGTCTCCGAATTTCTCTTCTCTTTCTTTTGCTAGTCGTCGAATATCAGTCCTCAACTTTTCCATAGCGTCCTCTAGCGGTCTTTTCTGTGCATCCTCGCAGTTGTCGTGTGATAGCTGCCGGGTTCCCTTCTCACGAGTCCCCTTTACTGCAGTGGCACTTTCTTTGGATTCAAGTCTCCTGACAAGACTTTCCTTCTCGAGTCGTTGTTTCAACCTTAATCGTCCAGTAGTGGGGACGCCATACCATCCTTCTAGCGAGCAGAAGGTCTAGGACCGGATGGTCTGTTAGCCAAATGCTGGAAGGTGGTATCCTCCCTAATCTGTAATCCTGAAACGACGACAGGCGGACTAGCCTTCATCCTTTTATTTGGCTTTTCTATAACGATGGCGGGTTCTACTCGGGGCCTAAGACGGGATTTGACTGGCACCCGCCCTATCCTTCTTAGAATCTCCGATACGGGGCATTTCTCTTTCTTTGCTAGCTTCTCGATCACAGTCTGTAGTTGGGTAAATGGCGTGATCCTAGCCCTTTTCTTTCGCTGTCGTCGTAGTACGGCTGGTCGAGGTAATGTAGAAACAATCCCGCGGACATTTTCCTCGTCGCCGCGCGGCGGAAAGGGGATGAAATCTACTTCCTTCCAAAAAGGGTGTGTCTTCAGGCAATGGTATGTATTCAGGTAGTGGTGTGTACTCAGGGATTTACGGGATTTCCTCCGGAAAGCAACTTCGGCAGCTCTGGCCTTCCTGGCAATCTTCCTACTTCGTTCCTTCTTTGGGTCCGTGTTAGTGATGGAATTCTTGAGCTGGACCCGATTTCAAAATGGAAGGTCCCACGGGAAAGTCCGTACCCTCCACGGTAACGGAGTTCACCATATTTCCGGATTTCCTTCCCTTTAATCCGGCGAAGCCGGGGTAGGTGCGAGACAACTAGACCGGTGGGGGTAGCAAGAACGAGTCCTTCGCGGACGAGCAGTACTCCTCTCGATCGGAATCTTTTGCAGGGGAGGAAACTCTTGAGTTGACCTAAGGTTGAACTCGATCAACGGCTTCTCAGCTTCAGATACTTTGTTTGTCAGTGCGAACAGGGAAACGTCGGTGACCTTGACATTTGTGTTCTCAAATCCTTGTCCAAACCGGATGATCCCATTTTCGGGCAGCTCATCCTTGTAAACAGCGAAGTCCAGTCCATTGGTGAAGGAGAAAATCAGCTTTGGGGCTTCCATTTCGCGAGGTATATTCTGATTGTCAGTCCCAAGTTATGCTTCTTCTCATCAGGACGAAAAGAAAGGAATTGAAAAGAGTCCGAACTCATTCTTGTTCATGTATTTATAAAAAAGGAGTTATTTGTTAAAAGAGACATTCATTAAAGGGTTTGTTTATTTAGAATGGAATGTTCAAAGGTGTAGAGAATGTAATGAACCCGATTCAGAGTTGGAAAGGAAAAGAAAGTCTTATGCAAGACTTCTCGACTCGAAGTATTACTCCTAAACTAACACCTATTGGGGTCCACCCCACCTCAGAAATGAGGTAAAAGGATCTCGGAACCTCTCTGTTTAGGGGTGTCTAAACAGTGGCTCCTAAATCCGAGAGAATGTTGGCTATACTTGTTCAAGGTAGAAATGAACATAGTACTCCAACGGAAAGAAGGGTAGTTTGATCCACTAGGAATATGGATACACTACCGATTTTTGAAAGCAGAATTATCTGATTAAAATGGAGAGAGGAATTGTCCCCAGCGGAGTCGCCAGAAATTGTCGGCATATTTTAGGTTAGGTTGTATTTTAGAAAAAGTGGTCGCATACAGAAATTGTCGGCGAATTTTTAATTTAATTTAAATAAATAATTTGAAAAGTAGTATTTGATTTTTGAAAATAATTTTAAATTTGAAGATTTTAAGATATGAAATCAAACTGATCTCACATCCCAAATAGTTTATATAAAAGAACATCGCACTACAAACCGTGTATCCATCCCTAAGGATAGACACACTGCTTGATGATAAGGCTCGATTAAATAAACAAACAGATTTGTGACATCCGTTTGGCCTGTAAACCGATTTTATAAGCCGACAAGTTCCCCTGCTTAATATGAAAAACATTAAACAGGGTTTATATTACCCAGGTTCTTTAAAATTCCCTATAAGGGCAAGCCCCTATAGTTAATTACATCTTAAGTGACACGAATCACCTAAGAAAACTCTCGATAATAATCAGTAGTTCTGCTCTCAAGAATTTCAAAGTTTAAGTATTAAAGGGATTGAATTTTTGGAGTTTTCAATAGGGAATGGATCAAATTTGGAACAATTTATTTCAGGAGTTCAAAGGAAGAAAGGTAGGAGAAATCACAGATTCGAAGCGAACTTCGGCAATTCCCCGACTATCCTATTGTTTGGCTTGAATTTAAGAAAATCCTAATATTTATTTAATGTTTTGATCTTGCCAATTTTAATTAATTAGGACTTATATTTGTATGATAAAATCATACAAATAGCCTGGAAGATGTGAGGGTTTATGTCGCATCGGACGATTACCTCGGAATCCTAAGACCGGTTAGGGCTTGATTTGCTATGCAAATGCCTAACGAAGAGTTGAGGATTTATGTTGCACTACGCAAACTACCTCGAAGTCCTATGGCTTAGTTGTTTAATTCTAGGAATGTTTTCGTCGATGTAGATTCAACTTTTGCCGACGACGATGGTCGTCGTCGCCCACCATGCTCCAAGCTCCTTGTTGTTGCAGAGGTTTAGTTTTAGAAGTCATAAATCGAGGAGATGAGAAAAGTGTTTTGGTTTAGAGAAAATCTTAATTTCCAAGTGTTTTTTGTGTTTTAATTAAAACAAATCTTAAAGTTGATTATAACGACACCGGTTAAGATCCCACGGTTCCATCCTTCCGGCATCGTTATTTTTATCGGATTCACTTAGTCCAGATGAATTTGCTAAACTCAACTGAATGAGTTCCACACTTTCATTTAGACCGTGGGAAATCCCGTTAGCAACACGTAGGTTACATCATCCGAGGTATTCCCGATCATCCAACGAACGTTTTAATTTAGTTGTAATTGTAGTTTTGTGTTCTGTTTGTGATTAAATTTTGAATTGTTTTATATTTTGAAATATTGTGGCGGTGAATTTTATCTTGCAATGACTTTTAATTTAGTTTTGATTTCAGTTTTAGGGACTATCCTAAAGGTGTGGGTTTTCATGCAACAGTTGTTTATCATGCAAGAAAAGTAAATGCGATGTGATTAAAGAAATTGCAATAATGTAAATTGCAAGAAAGTAAATTGCAATAAAATAAAAGCATACCTGGAGGGTCTTCCCGTCATCCCAAGCTGCACTTAAAACACGATTAGAATATTTAAGCAAGTTCTTAGGTAAGGCTAAGGGAAGGGTTATGGTTTTCTACCAAATTCCTAATCCTATAGCTAGTCATTTCCTATGACGTCTAGGTCCTTGTGTTTTGGTTTGAGGACGATTTTCTTCATCAAAGAATAATTAAGTTCAATTGTTCTTGTAAGTATCCTATCATATTGAGGAAGTGCTTAAGAAGAATCTTAAACATCTTTTCAATATTGATAGGATTGTTTTAAGTCCAAATGAATTAATCGTCCGCAGAATTCAATTTTTGTTGTTATCTTACTCAGTGAACTAGGACATTTGAATATCCTATAAGTGGAGTAACATTTCATTTAATGTTCTATTTAGGAGTTAAGATAATAAAAGTTTTCGAGGGCAAATTGGTGTTCCAATGCTTTGTGATTTAATTTAATTTCAGTTAACGGGTTTAAATTTGGAATAGTGTTCAAGTTGCTTTATATTTAATTTCTTTATGTCTTCGGTGATGTTATTTAATTCAATTTAATTTAACTTTAATTTAATTTAATTTAGTTTGATTTAATTTGAATCAATTTAACTTGATTTTAATTTTAACTTGATTCTATTATATAATTTAATTTAATTCAATTTAGTTTGATTTGATATAAATCAATTTAATTTAATTTAACTTGATTTAATTTAATTTAATTTAATTTCCTTCAATTTAATTTAATTAGATTTAATTTTAATTTAATTTAATTTAATTTAATTTAATTATGATTTACTTTAATTTAATTTAATTTAATTTGATTTAATTTGATTTAATTTAATATGTTTTAATTTAATATGTTTTAATTTAATTTAATTATTTAATTTTTTTTAATTTAATTTAATTTAATTTAATTTAATTTATTTAAGTTAATTTAATTTATTTAATTTGTTTGATTTAATTTAATTTAATCTTTAATTTTATTTTATTTTTAATTTTAGTTTAATTGAAAATTTAAAAAGAGTTTAATAATTTAACTTTTTTTAATTTAATTTTAATGATTAAGTCCTTTAACATTTTAAAACCTAAATTTGAATTATCATTTTAATTAAGAATTAAATATTAATGAGATGATTAATTTAGGGATTTTTAAATTAAAGAATAAATCTCTTCCTAATAATATCCCTATTTTAATAATTCCAATTTTATTATTCTTCCAAATTTAATCAATTATTTAATTAAGGTTTATTTCAATTATTTTAAATTATTTAGTAGGTTTCTACCCATTAATTATTTGAATTTCAATCATCCAAATCAGATTAAGATCAAATATTTTACATGTTAATTTTATTAAACCTAAAGTTTTAATTAAAGGTTAAAGTTTTAATTACCATTTTGCCCTTCAAGCTTAATAATTCCATAACTCACTAAATTGAGCTTAAATGAACTTGAAATTTTTATGTGACTTCACTCATATGCCAATAAGGACATGAGAGGAGAAAATGTGATTTTTATGTATTTAATTTATTTATATAATTATTTTTGGTAGAAAATAGGGATTTCCAAGGAAAATTTAATAACATGACCAAGGGAGAGTTTCTGTCTTTAAGAAAATTATGGGACATTCCTAATGACCGAGAGGACCACTTGGACCAATTTTGGTGATTTTTTGAATTATATTCTTTTTATTATAATTATTTTGAGTTTTGGAGTATTAATTAATTTAAAAATAAAATAAAGGTTGAAAAATTAATTTTATATTTTTTAAAACTCTGTCGGATATCAAGGAAATCAGAGAATCAATTTTTACAATTTTATGATTTTTTTTGACTTATTATAATTATTTTAGTGAAAATGCTAGAAAATACATTTTTTAATTTTAAAATTACCCTAGGGCTTTAAAATTTAATATCTCATTAAATAGACCTAAGAAAAATATGGGGTTTGTTCCTAAGTGATTAAAATTAATAATGTTACATTTTGGTGAATTTTATTATTTTTATGACTTTTATTATTTTTTAATTATTAAAATATTAAAATAATACCAAAAAATCAACTTTCTTAGAAAATTGAAATTTTTATTTTCTTAAATTCCCCTGATATCAGAGAGGCTCCAAAACCAATTTGGTGAATTGTTTAAAGGTATTTTGAAAGTTATGAATTTTTAAAGTTCAAATTGACTAAATGGCTTAATCAACCCATTTAGTAGGGCTAACCAAGTCCAATTGACCTCAAATTTTTATTATGGGTTCCTCTAATCCTAGAGGTCAGTGGAGAATTGATTTCAAGTCAATTTGATGTATGGTTAGCTCTAATTAATTAGGCATCTATTTTGGGTGTTTAAGCCAATTAGGGTTATTTTAAATGAATTAACTCAAAACCTATTTTTCCTAGAGTCCTCTGGTCATAAGAGACATCACCAAATTTTTCAAGAATTTATTTCACAACATGCTAATTATTGGAATTAAAATACTTAAAACAGCAACATGAATTTGAAAGATCAATAACTTCTCATAGGGATGGCCTCTGACTTTGGAAAATTCAGGGAATGTTCCCAAATTCAGAGGCTTCAAAAGCCCTATGGTCTCATGCCATGGTGAATTTCCTATATGCATGGAGAATTAAAACAATGCAGAAGAGAAATAAATCATTAAAAATAAAATACTTGATGAAATTGAATAATTTCTTTTCCACATTATTCTCCTCTGCTTCACCGAGCAAGAGGGTATTTTTATTTTATTTTTCTCGATTTTCCTACACAAAGTTATGGATTTTTGAAGTTTAGGGGAATTAAATAAATCAAAAATACCCTAATTTCCTATTTATCCACGCGGCGCTCTGTCATCCTCGGCATCTCCGAACGGCCACGCGGCGCGCTCCCATTAGACGCCGCCACTTGAGTCAGCAGCCCGGGTCCCGCCTTCCGCATATCATCCGTTGATCCGACATAATCTGAGCCGTCCATCCGCGCGTGTATTAAATGAACGGCATCCGTTCATCGTCCCCAAGCATCCTCACCCGAGAGCCGTCCACACTAAAACCCTAAGAACTCACTCAATACTTAACGGATTTTCGTGTTCTTGTGCTCTATGGATTCGTCTTGAAGAGACGAACACATCTATACGGTTATCATGCATTAAAATTAAAGCATTTGAAATGGAGAATCTCCAGAAGCTCGGGATGAAGAATTAGCTCATACCTTTGCTCAGAGAAGTGTGGCTTCGATCTGAGGGTTGTGTCACCTTCAATTGGATCCCAACAAGCTCCAGATGAAGTCTCCCGGTCCGATGAATCGCCTAGGTATGATTTCGACCACGCCCGATCACAAAGCTTGGAGGTCGGAGCAACCTGGGTGGCCCGGAGAGGGGGCTTTTCTTTGGTAGACTCCTTCCCTCGATCCGGTGAAGGTGTAGGACCAATCAATTTGAGGATTGATCCACCGTGGAGAAGTGTCCTCGTTTTGGGTGGAATTTTGGCGGAGAAATTGGGTTCGTTGGTGGGGATTAGGGCAAATTGGCACTTGGGATCAACTCGCTCTAAGTATGGAGAGTGATCTGGAGCAATTTTGGCGAGTTTCGGTAAGGTACGGTTCGAGCACCTCTCATGGCCGAGGGGGGTGGTGTTTAAATAGGAGAGGGTGGAGGGCCTCCCGGGGAGAGTTAGGGCTTAGGATCGAGCTGCTCTTGGCAAGAGAAGAACAAGCTGAAATGGCCACCTGAGGATGGGGCGGCTCGGCAGGTGAGGATTCCAAGTTTGGGCTCACATGCGAGCTCTCGACTCGGTGGTTTCCGGCGACTGTGGTGGCTGGCCGGCCGGGGTCGAGTCACTCGTTGTCATCATGGAGGTCGGGCTGGAGCTTAGTGCGATCAATTGGCCAATGCCATGTGTAAAGAGCTTGGATTGAAATGGAATGGGGGAAGGCTATTTTGGGTTCAAATGAGTCAACCCATGATTTTGGGCTAGGTTCACCACCCAAGGCCTGGTTTTGGGTCGAAAAGGATCACTTGGGTCAGCCAAGAGAAAATGGTGTGGTCTCCATCCATGATGAGGTTTCTAAGCATGGTTTAGTGTGCGACATGCTTAAGGTAAAAAAGGGTTTAAGAAGGATTAGGAAAGGGGGCCCTCCTTTTGCCATTAATGGCTTGATCACATGTCAAACCTTCCATGGCTCCATGTGGCTTGTCCATGGCTTGCATGGCTTGTCTTTGGCTTGGGGAAAAGCTTGGTCAATTTCATGAAAATGGATTTTAGAAATTTTTGGTAATTTGATGGGAATTTGTATGATGCTTGATTTGGAATGGTTTAATGATGATCTTGAAACTTAGGGGTGACATCAATTAAAGGTATGATGAAAAGAAATTGCCATGTGGGCTTTAGGGCCAATTTTGGGCTTTTGTATTTGGTGGAAATGGGCTTTTAAAATGGTTTAGGAAAGTGGGCCTTTAGGTTTGAAAACAAATTGGTGGATGTAAATTTTGCAAAGGATTGGATCCCATGAGTGTTGAATTTAGTTTAAGAATGTTTCATGAATGATTTGGAATAAACTTGAAGTGTTTGGGCTAGGTTTGGGTTGGATTTGGACCTCTTTGGTGAATGGGCCAATGTAGGTCAAATTGGGCTAACTTGGGCCAATGTTGGGCTAGGGTTGAAATTGATGTAAAATAAGAGTTGGGAAATGTTTATGGGAGTGTTTCAAAGAGGTTTTGGCCTTGGTTGGGTTTTGATTTTGGGGTTTGGGCTTATTTGGGTTAAGTTTGCGTTTAGGTCAAAATTGGGCTTTTTAGCTTTGGGTTGAATTTGAGTGGGGTTTGGGTCTAAATTTTGGGCAAATCATGTTAGTGTTTTGTTTGTAGGGATGTTAAGGAAGGTTTAGAAAAGATTTGGGGTTAATTGGAGTTGAATTTGGTGAGTTTGGGTTAGGTTTGGGTCATGGGTCAAAATTGGGCTTTAAGGCCAAAAGTGAAATTGGATCCAAATGTCAATCAAATTGGACTTGGATTTGGTCTAAATTGTTGTTGGGAATGTTGAATTGAAGTTTAGAATTGAATTGGATCAGAATTTGGGTCAATTGGGTAGGTTTGGTTTGACATTGGGTTCACTTAGGGTTAAAATGGGTCAAATTGGGGGTTTTGACAAAAGTAGGGTAAATTGACAAATTTGGCCCATGGTGTAGTTGAAAAAAATGAAATTGGGTATTTGGGATTTTCTGGAATTTTCTGGGAATTTTCTGAATTTTTGGATTTTTGGGTCAAGAGGGGTATTTTGGGTATTTGGAGGGTATTGGGAGGTATTTTTGGAATTTTTGGTATTTTTGGGTATGGATGATCAATTTGAGTAATGTGAAAATTTTTAGGAATGGTTTTGAGGAATTTTTGGGTGATTTGGAAATTTTGCAAATTTTGGGCAGGCTAAGCGGGTGTAGGGTCCCGGGGGTCAAAAAATTCAAAATTTGGAAAATTGATGATTGGGTGAATATAAGTGGAATGAAATCATTTTGGTTGAGCCATGAAGCCATATCAAGCCCACATGGGCCATGAAGGGACTCATTTGAGGCATCCAATATGTTGTTCCTAACCCTCTTACCAAGGGCTTAGGGGTTAAGGACCATCCAAGTGAATCACCTACATGAGTCGGGAGGTCGAGTTGAGTATAGGTGTGTGAAAGTGTAGTGTATAAATGTAGTGTGTGTGTAAGTCGGCCCCTTCACTGCACCGAGGCCACCCGTGAGCGGTCCTAAGGCCAAAGAGTCCTATAGAAACTCATCCTTTAAACTTCCACATTTGATTTCAACCCTCTAGGTGCTTAGGGGTCTATAGTCAAGTTTGTGGAGTTTGCAGGGAGTCAAGAAGTGGTTTGAGCTTCTAAGTGGTGGGTCCCAATTATAATCCTCTAAGATAGTTAAAGGAACAGCCTAAGGCTAGATCCTAAGTACTAAAAAGAAGAAGAGAATACCTCATCAAAAATGAGGTCAACAAATGGACCCCCAATAGGTGTGGTGAGCTGACGGAGCACACCGTGCGTATTGGCGTTGACCGAAGCGATCGACAAAACCAACACAAACGTCCAAGTGACAAACTTAGGACAAAGTAGAAGAGTTTCCGCTGGGGAGTGTCAAGTATATCTCTGAGACTGGAGATTCCTGAACTCTCGCTGGGGAAAGGGAAAGGAGGTGAATCCCAAATCACATGATCTGGGGGAATTTCAATTTAGATTTCATTTTGTTTCA
Organism: Papilionanthe hookeriana x Papilionanthe teres; assembly: GCA_022702705.1. NCBI lineage: Eukaryota > Viridiplantae > Streptophyta > Magnoliopsida > Asparagales > Orchidaceae > Papilionanthe > Papilionanthe hookeriana x Papilionanthe teres. The sequence continues at coordinate 9,424,967 of CM040437.1, forward strand.
GTTTAAGTTTTGATGTGTGAGCTCAGATTTTAGTTTGAGTTTCAATTTAGATTGAAGTTTTGTTAAGATTAATTTGAAGGGATTTGAACTTGAAGTGTAAATTGGAATTTTGTGGTTTCAGATGTAACATCTTCAACCTCAAAAGAAAATTGAATTGATTGGATTGAATCATTACAATGAGGAGAGATCTCAGAGCAATGCGGCATTGGATGTAAAATCCTTAACCTCAAGAGTTTGATTTTGATGTATTTCATTGTGATAAGGAAAGGATCCTAAAGCAATGCAGTCTCGGATGTAAAATCCTCAACCCCAAGACATTGATTTTGATGTTGATGTATTTCATTGCGATAGGGAAAGAATCCTAAAGCAATGCAATTTCGGATGTAAAATCCTCAACTCCAAAAGTTTGATTTTTTTTTGATGTATTTCATTGCAATAAGGAGAGAACCTAAAGCAATGCGGTCTCGAATTTAAAATCCTCAACCCCAAAAGTTTGATTTTGATGTATTTCGTTGCGATAGGGAAAGAATCCTAAAGCAATGCAGTCTCGGATGTAAAATCCTCAACCTCAAGAATTTGAATTTGATGTATTTCATTGCGATAGGGAAAGAATCCTAAAGCAATGCAGCTTTGGATGTAAAATCCTCAACTCCAAAAGTTTGAATTTCGATGTATTTCATTGCGATAGGGAAAGAATCCTAAAGCAATGCGGTCTTGGATGTAAAATCCTCGACCCCAAAAGTTTGATTTTGATGTATTTCATTGCGATAGGGAAAGAATCCTAAAGCAATGCGATCTCGGATGTAAAATCCGCAACCTCAAGAATTTGAATTTGATGTATTTCATTGCGATAGGGAAAGAATCCTAAAGCAATGCGAGTTTCGGATGTAAAATCCGCAACTCCAAAAGTTTGAATTCGATGTATTTCATTGCGATAGGGAAAGGCTCCTGAAGCAATGCAGTCTCGGATGTAAAATCCTCAACCCCAAGAATTTGAATTTGATGTATTTCATTGCAATAGGGAATGAAAATCCTAAAGCAGTGCAGTCTCGGATGTAAAATCCTCAACCCCAAAAGATTGATTTTGGTGTATTTCATTGCGATAGGGAAAGAATCCTAAAGCAATGCAGTCTCGGATGTAAAATCCTCAACCTCAAGAATTTGAATTTTTATGTATTTCATTGCAATAGGGAAAGAATCCTAAAGCAATGCAGTCTCGGATGTAAAATCCTCAACTCTAAGAATTTGAATTTCATGTATTTCATTGCAATAGGGAAAGAATCCTAAAGCAATGCAGTCTCGGATGTAAAATCCTCAACTCCAAAAGTTTGAATTTGAATAGTTATTGACTTGGCAAAGATTTGTAGTGTTGATTTGAAAAGTATGGAATTTCGGTGTTTCGAGAATTTCATGAAAGTTGTAAAAGACTTTCATGGAAGGAAATAGATTAGGAGGGAATATGTAGATGTTACATACCCCGTTCAAAAGAGTTGATCGGAAGCCACTGGTTTGGATTGGATACAATTCCTCGCCCTCAGATTCGATCCGTGTCAATGGAATCAACCGCTCCCATCCCAGATAAGGGAGAGGGTAGAACGGATTGGATTTCAGATTTGGAAGGTTGAGTTTGAACTCGATTGAGATTTGATTTGGAATTTGGAAAGTTGAATTTGAACTTGATTTAAAATTTGATTTGAGATCTGGAAGATCAAATTTGAAATCTGATTGAGATTGGATTTGGAATTTGGAAAGATTGAATTTGAAATTTGATTAAGATTTGTGTTCATTTTGTTTGTCCTTTAACGATTCAAATTTTATTTTATCGTGAATTTAATGTTCATGTGAATTTGGTGTTCGTCATTTTTAAATTTTTAAGGAAAGTTTTCTTTTATTCTCTTTTTTTATTTCTTTTATGTTCTTTGTTTGAAGTTTATTTAACTTTAATGGCGTTTCCCAGTCAATTTGCACAAAAGAGGTGAAGGCCAAAAATGTGACATGGTCACTTTCATTCTAATCATGTTGAAGATACATCATACCACTCGATCTGGAATACATCTCATACAATCCATGTAGACTCAAAACGGACTATGTATGATCTTTGTTGATCCATCCAAAAAACATCTGTCAAAAATCCATGTCTGAATAGTGAGGCACATGGTCGGCAACATCACCTTCCAAGTCATCCTCGGCAAGGATGTCGGATGGATGTACGTCGGAGGTGTGATATTTTCCATGTAGCTCACGGCTCGTAAGGCCGGAGGCTCTCTAGCTCCGGTCCGGTCCGGAAATGGTAAGGTGTCTTCCCGTCGTCCATCCTCCCGAAAGTAACCGAGATCCGCTTCACCTGGTACTCCCGGTATGCAATGTTTAGCGACATCTCGCTCCGTTGCCCTTCGCATCATGACGGAACCTACCGGTAAAGGTATCTTCACCGGCCCTCGGAACTCACCTGGGCCTACTATCCGCCGGAGGTCAGATCCGAACATGATGTTGCACTCGTTCAGGAAAGAGATTGTGCAGAAAGGTCTGACAAAGTCGTGGTGATCTATGTGCGGGGTATGCAGTCACCCTGCTTGTAGATGTTAATAATGCAAATATTGGGTATGCAATCTTACGGCGTATTCTCCATATTATCAACCTCTTTACCATTCACTTGATGACTAATGGCATTGGATCCACTTGGCCATGACGGAGTATCCCTGGTGGGTTCCCCTTCCTGTCCTCCGCAAAGTTGTAACAGCATCCACATTGTATTGTAATTCTTCCTTTCCCTGGCATCCATCTCCGGGGTTCTGAGTAGGTGTTTTCTCTTAGGCGGCCCGCTCGGCCCATTCTTTTCAAATCCCGGATGCAATCCACGATTTCTTGTTGTTCATATTCTGAGAATACGTCTGTATGTAGCTCGAGGCCTTCTAGTATATTGATCCGTCTGCCTCTGATTCTCTCGAAGTATTCAAAAGTTTTCTTTTCGACATTCTGCATTCTTTCGAGCTCGTATTCCGGAATAATCTATAAATGGCGAGGCCTGGTGACGTATTGTGGGATATACGGCTCGATCCCTTCACGTTCTCCTGCATACCTCGGCTCCTCGGGGATGATGTCTGTCGGGATATCCTCCGGGGTTGCTTCTGCAACAAGGTCATGCATTACTGGTGGTTCTATCCGGTAGCGTGGTAGTCTTCTTTCTTCCGATCTTCGTGTGATTTCCCCGGTCCTTTTTGTTATTCTAGGAGTCGGCCTTCTTTCTTCGAGTTCCCGGAGAACCGGTGTCCTTAAAGTGTATGTGCCGGCAGTAGCAATCGCCTCGTCGCGCCGGGTCCGCCGCTAGTCCGGTTAACATTTTACTGGATACGGCGATTCTTATTTCTTCGTTGCGTTGTCGTGAGAGTAGCTCTTCGAACTTCTTGAATCTCCGTGGGCGCGGCGCCGACAAGCTCGCCCTCTCCGTAGCGACTACGGACTTCATTTTCTTATCTTCTTCGAGTGTTTGTTTTTCTTTTCTTCTGCTCTGGATTGGTGGCTTGGGCCACCCACTTTCATCACCTGTCCGCCTAGTGCGTTCTTCTCGGTCAACTGGGATCCAGTCACTTTCCTCGTAGTGTAGGCCTGCTGGTGCGAAGTCTGAGTCAATCTCGATTATCGCTCCATCTTTGACCCTCTTTTCATCGAGTGCAAGGCTTACGCCATTTCTAAAGTTCAGGACCTACCGCTAGTTCGACATTTCCCTGCGAAAAGACAAGGAAAAGGATCAGGGGCTGTACTAAGAACAAGAACATTAAGAAATTATTTATTAAAGACAGTTTTTATTATACTTTTTTTTATATTTTTAAATTTAACAGGAATGAAGTGGGATAAGATCAGGAAAGAGATCTTGATTTGGAAGAGAAAACAAGAAAAAACTTTATTATCACGATTTTATTTATCTTAGCACATTTTTTATTATTTTTGGGTTCGGACCCAGTCATAAGTAATTACTTCGCCCGTGCTTCTAAGGATAAAGAATTCATTCCTTCGAAACATCAGGTAGCGTAATACTTTTTCAAGTATCGTCCATTGATCGGAAGCATATGTCGTTCTCCTTGGCAATTCACTAGCTGGTAGGAGCCTCCTGAGTAGACTGCCTCAATCACAAACGGCCCTTCCCAAGTGGGTTCAAATTTTCCTCCTATCTTGCGGTGTGCAAGGATAGGTCTTTTGAGAACGAGAACTAAGTCACCAACTTTGAAGGTTCTTGGGCGGACCGGCTTGTCATGGGCTTGAACCATCTTGGCTTGGTATAATTCTAAATTCCGCTCGCGCTACAAGTCTTTTCCCTTCCGAGCATTCCAATTCGTCCGGTCGTAATTTGGCATTCTCTTCGTCGTGATCTTATTTGCAACCGCAATTCGAGTGAAGGAAGCCGAACCTCTAAAGGTAACACTCGCCTCGGACCCATACACCGGAGCGTAAGGTGTAGTTTGAGTAGGAGTTCTAAAGGTTGTCCGGTAGGCCCAAAAGGCTTCTAATAACTTCTCGTGCCAATTTCTCTTATTATCGTCCAAAGTTTTCTTTATGATTTGAACAAGAGTTTTATTGAAAGCCTCAGCCAGGCCGTTTGCTCTTGGGTAGTAAATTGTTGAATATCGTCAGTCGATTCCGTGTCTCCTGACAAAATTGTTGATTCGTGTGCTTCTGAACGCTGACCCATTATCTGAGATGATCCTGCGCGGCACTCCGAAACGGTAGACAACTTGGTTCTTAAAAACCGTAGCACGTGGTGTGCTTTCACTTCTCTAAGTGGAACTGCCTCTGCCCACTTGGAAAAGTAATCTGTAGCCGTAAGAATGAAGCGATGTCCTTTTGAAGATGGTGGTTCTTTTGGACCCACTATATCTGTACCCCAAAATTCAAATGGCCACGATGCAATTTTCGGATGTAGCACATTTGGAGGTTGGTGTAGAACCACTCCGTACACTTGGCATTGGTGACAGCTCTTAGCGATTTTCATGCAGTCGGTCATCATCGAGGGCCGAGTAGTACCCCGCTCTTTTAATTTTCATTTTCTTCTTCGGACCCGACCGGTGAGCGCCACGGAGTCCCGAATGCACCTCTTTAACAATTTCACGGGCCTCGGACCCGCTTAGGCACCTTAGCCACATTTGATCGAAAGACCTTCCGTATAACGTGTTGTTTATTAATGCGTAAGACGGAGTTCTTTTCTTGATCCGATGAGCTAGCGAGCTATCGTCCGGTAGTTTTCCTTTTGTAGGTAGTCTATTAATGGTTGTCGCCAATCTTCCGTGTTTTCTACGTGATCGTTGCAACTGATTTTTCTTCTTTTCCTGATTTGTGTATTGTGTTTATGTCGAGCTGTGATAGGACCTGACGTCCGTGAACTGACACTTCTACTGACTCATCTTGCAAACAGACAAATTCTTTTGCTAGGCGAGCTAACACATCTGCTAAGGCATTTTCTTTTCTGGGAATTTTGTAGATCGTCACATTCGGAATCTGTTCCAACAACTGTATGGCATACTGGAAGTATTGGTCGAGTCTTGGCTTTAAAATCCCGTACTTGTCCGGTGATCCGTTGAATGATTAACCGCGAATCCCCGTAGATGTCGATGTCCGTTATTCCCATTCGAATAGCTAATTCCGAGTCCGTTATGAGGGCTTCGTATTCTGCTTCATTTTTTGTACACGGTTCTGTTAAGTGGTAGGAGTATCTTAACATCCCCCGCTCCGGTGTTATAAAGATTAGCCCGATTCCTGCCTTACCGGGCACTATCACTTGCAATTCTTCGTCTTGGTGTGTTGAAGATGCTCCGTCGAAATATAATTCCCAACGTCGATCACCAGGGTCTTCTAGGCTCATTATTTGTTCATCTGGCAAATCGTCATTGAGAGGAGATTCTGCCGGCAAAGGGTGTGCTGTGAGGAAGTCTGCTAAGACTTGTCCCTTTACGGCACGAAGAGGCACGAAAGTTATATCAAATTGCAATAATATCATCGACCATCCGGCAAGTCTGCCGGAAAGTGTTGGATGAGTCATCGAAGTATTGCAATGGATTAAATTTCGAGATCGAGTTGACCTTATGAGAAAGCATGTAGTGCCCGAGCTTTGAAGCTGCGAAGATCGGGGCCAAACAATGCTTTTCAATTGCGGGATACCTTATTTCCGTCGGAAGTAAACGACGGCTTAAATAGTAAAGAGCATTTTCTTTACCCTCATCATTGACCCAGGCTAAAAGGGCTCCGAGAGAGTCGTCTAAAGCCGCGGTATAAAGTATCAACGGTCTACTAGAGACTGGGGCTGCTAAGACAGGAGGTGTCATTAAATATTGTTTAATGTCCTCAAAGGCCTTCTGGCATTTCTCTTCCCAAATAAATTTGGCATCCTTTTTAACTAGTGCCGAGAAAGGCTGACACCTACCTGACAAGTTTGAGATAAAGCGTCGAAGATATGCCAACTTCCCTTGAAAAGATCGTAGTTGTTTTAAGGTTTTGGGAGGCGGCATTTCTAAGATAGCTTTAATCTTTTCCGGGTCGATTTAAATTCCACGATGTCGGACAACGAATCCTAAGAATTTCCCGGAGGTGACGCCGAAGTCACATTTTAAGGGATTCATCTTAAGATTAAATTGTCTTAATCGTTCGAAAACAATTCTCAAATCATACAGGTGATTTTCCTTTACTTTGCTTTTGATGACCACATTGTCCACGTAGCATTCGACTTGATTGTGGATGAGAACATCAAAAATTCTTGTCATTGCTCTCTGGTAGGTTGCTCCTGCGTTCTTCGATCCGAATGGCATCACTCGTGTAGCAATATACTCCGATCGGCGTTCTGAATGCTGTAAGTTTTTCATCTTCTGGAGCCATTTTTATCTGATTGTATCCTGAAGATCCATCCATGAATGAGAATATTTCATGCGTTGAAGCAATGTCGATCATTAATTATGGGATCGGTAGAGGGAATTCATCTTTTGGACATGCCTTGTTTAAATCTCTGAAATCCACACAAATTCTGATCCGACCATTCTTCTTTACGATTGGCACCACATTGGCTAACCAAGTCGGGTATTGTTCTTCACGGACAAATTTAGCGTCTATTAGCTTTTTAACTTCAGCTATGACTTGTTGTTCGATTTCTAGACGCATTCTTCTGGGACCTTGTCTGACTGGGACGGAAGTAGGATCCACTCCTAGCTTATGGACTGCGACCTCTGGAGCTAAACTTGGCATCTCATCATAGTTCCAAGCACAATAGTCTTTAAATTCCATTAATAACTTGATTATTTCTTCGGAGTCTTCTTTATTGAGTAAGGAGCTAACAAAGGTAGGTTTAGGCTCTTCGCTAGTTCCTAAGTTAACTTCCGTTAACTCATCTATTGTAGATTTGATTTCTTCTTCGAATTCTGGTGGAGCGTCTCCAATTTGTAAATCTTCGAATTCTTCCGTAGTTTCCATGCAGTTTTCATTAGACTCGCAAGTGACAACCAAGCAAAATTCGGTATCGTCAACCGATCCTACCGTGCCGAATCCGAGACCATGCTTTGAATTGGGTGGACGACCGGAGTTATTCAATAATTTTTCAAAATGTTGTGATTGACCTTTTGTCCATTGTCGAGGTAAGAAACCACGCCGAATTAAATTTTGAACACAGGGAGAGTACCACTCGAAAGGTAATTCCATTAATTCGATGAAGTGACATCTTCAAATTGTACATTATTCTCAGTTTTGGAGGAAGTAGCACCACGGTAGAATTTGATTGGCTTTGCACCGCCGCTACGTACCTCTTTGACCACCATACCCTCGATCTTATTAGAATGGATCGGGGTCAGGGTCATAGTATGTACATAGTGGTTAATCTTATCGTACATCGATTTGTATTCTTCGTTCTTCTCATCTTCGAGAGAGATTTTGAATTGCGGCTTCTTCCGACTTATTGTCGCTGCTTCTTGTTTGATTTCTTTTTCTTATTCAGAATTATCTTCCCAATCAACATTGAGGGCTGGTTTTCTCTGTCCAACTGTCAAACCATTAATGGCTCATTCAAAATCATCATTAAACCATTAATTGAAGCTCGCACCAAAATCATGGGTTGACTCATTTGAACCCAAAATAGCCTTCCCCCCATTCCATTTCAATCCAAGCTCTTTACACATGGCATTGGCCAATTGACTGCACTAAGCTCCAGCCCTGACCTCCCTGATGACAACAGTGACCCGACCCCGGCCGGCCAGCCTCCACGGCCTGTCGGAAACCACCGGGCCGAGAGCTCACATGTGAGCCCAAACTTGGAATCCTCACCTGCTGAGCCGCCCCCATCCCCAGGTGGCCATTGCAGCTGTTCTTCTCTTGCCAAGAGCAGTCGATCCCAAGCCCTAACTCTCCACGGGAGGCCCTCCACCCTCTCCTATTTAAACACCACCCCCTCTCGGCCATGAGAGGTGCTCGAACCGGACCTTACTCGAAACTCGCCAAAATTGCTCCGGATCACTCTCCATACTTAGAGCGGTTGATCCCTGAGTGCCAATTTGCCCTAATCCCCACCAACGAACCCAATTTCTCGGCCAAAATTCCACCCAAAACGAGGACACTTCTCCACGGTGGATCAATCCTCAAATTGATTGGTCCTACACCTTCACCGGATCAAGGGAAGGAGTCTACCAAGGCAAAGCCCCTCTCCGAGGCCACCCAGTTGCTCCAGCCTCCAAGCTTTGTGATCAGCTGTGGTCGAAATCATACCTAGGCGATTCATCAGACCAGGAGACTTCATCTGGAGCTTGCTGGGATCCAATCGAAGGTGACACAACCCTCAGATCGAAGCCACACTTCTCTGAGCAAAGGTATGAGCTAATTCTTCATCCCAAGCTTCTGGAGATTCTCCATTTCAAATGCTTTAATTTCAATGCATGATCACCGTACGTATAGATTTATTCGTCTCTTCGACCAGAATCCATAGAGTATAAGAACACGAAAATCAGTTGAGTATTGAGTGAGATATTAGGGATTAAGTGTGGACGGCTCTCGGGTGAGGACGCTTGAGGACGATGAACGGATGCCGTCCATTTGCTCCCACGCGCGGACGAACGGCCGGGATCGCGTCGGATCGGGGAGATGGAACGACACGGCGGGGCCCGGAGTCGCCCAAAGTCGGATGGCGGCGTCGAACCGAACGCCGTAACCTTTCGGAGGCTACTTAGGGATTGTGTGACGCACGCATGGATAATAGAAAATTATGGTATTTTTGATTTATTTATTTCCTAAACTTCAAAAATCCATAACTTTGTGTAGAAAAAATCGAGGAAAAATAAAATAAAAATACCCTCTTGCTCGATTGAACGAGTGGAGAATAATGTGGAAAAAGAAATTATTTAATTTCATCGAAGTATTTTATTTTTAATGATTTATTTCCCTTCTACATTGTTTTTATTCTCCATGCATATAGGAAATTCACCATGGCATGAGACCGTAGGTCTTTTGAAGCCTACGAATTTGGGAACATTCCACAGATTTTCCAAAGTCGAGCCATCCTATGAGAAGTTATTGATTTTCAAATTCATGTTGTTGTTTTAAGTATTTTTAATTCGATAATTAACATGTTGTGAAATAAATTCTAGGAAAATTTGGTGATGTCTCTTATGACCAGAGGACCCTAGAAAAAAAAGGTTTTGAGTTAACTCATTTAAAATAACCCTAATTGGCTTAAACACTCAAAATAGCTCCTTAATTAATTAGAGCTAACCATACATCAAATTGACTTGAAATCGATTCTCCCTTTGATCTTTAGGATCAGAGGAACCCACCATAAAAATTTGAAGTCAATTGGACTTGGTTAGCCGTACTAAATGGTTTGATTAAGCCATTTAGGCAATTTGAACTTTAAAAATTCATAACTTTCAAAATACTTTTTAAAAATTCAGCAAATTGGTTTTGGAGCCTTTCTGATATCAGGGGGATTTAAGAAAATTAAAATTTCAATTTTCTATAAAAGTTGATTTTTTGGTATTGTTTTCAATATTTTAATAATTAAAAAATAATAAAAATCATAAAAAAAATAAAATTCACCAAAATGTCACATTTTGAATTTTAATCGCTGAGCAAAACCCCATATTTTTCTTAGGTTTATTTAATGAGATATTAAATTTTAAAGCCTAAGGTAATTTTAAAATTAAAAAATATATTTTCTAGCATTTTTCACTAAAATAATTATAGTAAATCAAAGAAAAATCAGAAAATTGCAAAATTGATTCTGCGATTTCCTTGATATCGAGAGAGATTTTTGAAAAAATATAAATTTCATTTTTCAACCTTTATTTATTTTTAAATTAATTAATACTCCAAAACTTAAAATAATTATAATAAAAATAATATAATTCAAAAAATCACCAAAATTGGTCAGAGTGGTCCTCACAATTCATTAGGAATGTCCCATAATTTTCTTAAGGACGAAACTTCCCTTGAGTAAATATTATTAAATTTTCCTTGGAAATTTTTTTATTTTCCACCAAAAATAATTACATAAATAAATTAAATACAGAAAAATCTCATTTTCTCCTCTCATGTCTTTATTGGCATATGAGTGAAGTCACATAAAAATTTCAAGTTCATTTTAAGCTCAATTTAGTGAGTTATGAAATTATTAAGCTTGAAGAGGCAAAATGGTAATTAAAATTTTAACCCTTAATTAAACTTTATGTTTAATAAAATTAACAAATAAAATATTTGATCTTAATCTGATTTGGATGATTGAAATTTAAATAATTAAAGGGTAGAAACCTATTAAACAATTTAAAATAATTGAAATAAACCTTAATTAAATAATTGATTAAATTTGGAAGAATAATAAAATTGGAATTATTAAATAGGGATGTTATTAGGAAGAGATTTATTCTTTAATTTAAAAATCCTAAATTAATCATCTCAAATAATATTTAATTCCTAATTAAAAATGATAATTCAAATTTAAGTTTTAAAATGTTAAAGGACTTAATCATTAAATTAAATTAAAAAAAATAATAAGTTAAATTATTAAACTCTTTTTAAATTTTCAATTAAATTAAAATTAAAAATAAAATTAAATTAAAGATTAAATTAAATTAAATCAAACAAATAAATTAAATTAAATTAAATTAAATAAAAAAATTAAATTAAATTAAATTAAATAAACAAATTAAATTAAATTAAGTTAAACTAAATTAAATTAAAAAAATGTTAAATTAAATTAAATTAAATTAAATTAAAACATATTAAATTAAATTAAATTAAATTAAATTAAATTAAATTAAAATTAAATCAAATTAAATTAAATTGAAGGAAATTAAATTAAATTAAATTAAATCAAGTTAAATTAAATTAAATTAATTTATATCAAATCAAACTAAATTAAATTAAATTAAATTAAATTGAATTGAATTAAATTAAATTAAATTAAAATTAAATTGAATTAAATAACATCACCTAAAACATAAAGAAATTAAATATAAAGCAACTTGAACACTATTCCAAATTTAAACCCTTTAATTGAAGTTAAACTAAATCGCGAGAATCATTGGAACACCAATTTGCCCTCGAAAACCTTTATTGTACGCCAACTCCTAAACGAGAACATTAAATGAAATGTTACTTCACTTATAGGATATTCAAATGTCCTAGTTCACTGAGCAAGATAACAACAAAACTTGAATTCCCGGACGATTAATTCATTTGTATGATTAAATTCATTTGGACTTAAAACAATCCTATCGATTATTGAAAAGATGTTTGAATTCTTCTTAAGAACTTCCTGTTGATATGATAGGATACTTATAAGAACAATTGAACTTAATTATTCTTTGATGAAGAAAGTCGTCCTCAAACAAAACACAAGAACCTAGACGTCATAGGAAATGACTAGGTATAGGATTAGGAACTTGGTAGAAAACCGCTAACCCTTCCCTTAGCTTTACTTTAGGAACTTGCTTAAATATTCTAATTGTGTTTTAAGTGCGGCTTGGGATGACGGGGAAGACCCTCCGGTACGCTTTTATTTTATTGCAATTTACCTTATTGAAATTTATTTAATTGCATCGCTACACTTTTTCTTGCATGATAAATAGCTACATTTGCTTGAAAACCCACACCTTTAGGATAGTCCTAAAAGCCAAAACCAAAACTAAATTAAAAGTCATTACAAGATAAAATTCACCGCCACAACATTTCAAAATATAAAACAACTCAAAACTTAATCACAAACGAACACAAAACTACGATTATAACTAAATTAAAACGTCTTGTTGGATGATCGGGAATACCTCGGATGATGTAACCAGTGTTGCTAACGGGATTTCCCGCGGTGCAAATGAAAGTGTGAAACTCATTCGGTTGAGTTTAGCAAATTCATACGGGTAAGTGAATCCGATAAAAATAACGATGCGGAAGGATGGAGCCAAAGTGGATCTTAACCGGTGTTGTTATAATCAACTTTAAGATTTGTTTTAATTAAAACACAAAGCTGCCGGGAAATTAAGACCTACCAAGCCAAAACACTTCTCTCATCTCTTTGATTTATGACTTCTATAACTAAACCTGCGCAACAACAAGGAGCTTGGAGCATGGTGGAACGCACGACCATAGGTAAAATTGACAAAACTTGAATCACCATCATAAAACTTTCCTAGAATTAAATAACAAAACCAAAGGACTTCGAGGTAGTTTTCCTAGTGCAACATAAATCCTCGACATACATTGAGGCATTTGCATTGCAAATTAAGCCCTAACGGTCTTCGGGTCCGAGGTAGCCGTCCGATACGACATAAACCCTCACATCTTCCGGGTTATTTGTGTAATTAAGTGTCATACGAATATAAGTCCTAATTAATTAAAATTGGCAAGATCAAAACATTAAATAGATATTAGGATCTTCCTAAATTAAGCCAAACAATAGGATATAGGAAATTGCAAAGTTTGCTTCGAATCTGTAATTTCTCCTACCTTTCTTCCTTTGAAATCCCAAAATAAAATCTTCTAAATTTGATCCAATTTCCTATTGAAATTCGAAATTCGATCCTTTGAAAACTTAAACTTTGAACTTCTTGAGCGAATTGCGATTATTATCGAGAGTTTTCTTAAGTGATTCCCGTCATAAGATGTAATTAACTATAGGGGCTTGCCCTTATAGGGAATTTTAAAGAACCCAGGTAATATAGCCATTGTTTAATGCTTTCATATTAAAGGGGGAATTTATCGGCCTTATAAAATTGGTTCGCGAGACAAAATGGATGTCACAAACCTTTCTAGTTTATCTAATCGGGCCCCATTATCAAAGCGGTGTGTCTATTCTTCGGGATAGATACACGGTTTTGGTACGCGCTCGTTTATGAACTATTTGGGATGTGAAATTAGCTTGATTTCATATCTTAAAAACTTTCAAACTTAAAATTATTTTCAAAATCAAATGCTACTTTCTAAATTATATATATATATATATTTAAATCAAATTTAAAACCTAAAAATAAGCCGTACAACTTAAAGCGACTCCGGGGATGATTCCTCTCTCCATTTTAATCGAACAGATACCTTTCAAAAATCGGTAGTGTATCCATGTCACTTGTGGATCGAGCTACCCTTCTTTCCGTTGGGGTACTATGTTCATTTCTACCTTGAACAAGTATAGCCAACATTCTCTCGGATTTAGGAACCCCTTTGTTTAGACACCCCTAAAACGAGAGAGGTTCCGAGATCCTTTACCTCATTCCGAGGTGAGGTGGACTGATAGGTGTTAGTTTAGGAGTAATCCTTCGAGAATTCGAAGTCTTGCATAAGACTTTCTTTTCCTTTCCAACTACGAATCCAGATTCCTTACCTTCTCTACACCTTTGAACATTCCGTCCTAAATAAACAAACCCTCCCAATGAATGACCCTTTTAACAGTAACTACTTCTTATGAATACATGAACGAATGTGTTCGGACTCTTTTCGATTCTTTCTTTTCGTCTGATGAGAAGAAGCATAACTTGGAATCGACAACGAGAATCTACTGCGGAAATGGAAGTCCCAAAGCTGATTTTCTCCTTCACCAATGGACTCGACTTCACTTGTTTACAAGGATGAAATTTTGCCCGTGATGGGATGTCGGTTTGGTTAAGGATTCGAGAACACAAATGCCAAGATCACCGACGTTTCCCTTTTCGCATTGACAAACAAAGTATACGGCCGAGAAGCCGTTGATCGAGTTCAACCTTAGGTCAACTTGAGGTTTCCTCCGCACGAATCCCGAGGCGGGGAGAATGCTGGCATGCAGAAGGGCATTCTTGCTAACCTCACTAGTCTAGTTGTCTACGCACCTACCCGGCACGCAGTTAAAGGGAAGGAAATCCGGAACTATGGTGAACTTTGTTACCGTGGAGGTACGGACTTTCTGTGAGACCTTCTATTTTTGAAATCGGGTCCGGCTCGAGAATTCCATCACTAACACGGACCAAAGAAGGAACGGAAGTAGGAAAATTACCGGGAAGGCCCGAGTTTGCCGAAGTTACTTTCTGGAGGAAATCCCCCGAGAAATCCCAGTACACACCACTACCGAATACATACCATTGCTGAAGATACACCTTTTTGGAAGGAAGTAGATTCCACCCCCTTTCCGCGGGCGGCAAGGAAAATATTAGCGGGAATTGTTTCCACATTACCTTGACCGGCGTATTACGACGACGACGGAAAGAAAAGGGCTAGGATCACGCCATTGCCAGGCTATGAGCTGTGATCGAGAAGCTAGCAAAAGAAGAAATGCCCATTGTAGAGATTCTAAAGAAGGATAGGGCGGGTGCCGATCAGTCCCATCTTGGGCACGAGTAGAACTTGCCATCGTTACGAGAAAAGCCAAATAAAAGGATGAAGGCTAGTGGCATCGTTGTTTCGGGGTTGCGGATTGAGGAGGATACCACCTTCCGGCATTTGGTGAAACGGACCATGCAGTCTGAACCTTCTGTTGCTAGAAGGATAGTATGGCGATCCCCTATGCCCAGACCGGTGGGTTAAACGATGGCAGAGAAGGAAAGTCTCTTCGGAGACTTGAATCGAATAAAGTGCTGCTAACGATAAGGGGACTCATGAGAAGAGAACCCGGTAGATATCGCACGACAACTGCGAGGATGCACAGAAAAGACCGCTAGAGGATGCTATAGAAAAGTTGAGGACTGATATTTGACGACTAGCAAAAGAAACGAAGAAATTCGGAGACGAGATTGATTCATCGGAATTCATGGACGATGAGTATGGAGAAATCAACATGGTCGAAACACGAGCTTCGTCGGCTTCACAAGGTGCTCTGCAGCCGCGAAGAGAGGAGCCGGAAGTAATGAGGAGGCGGCTTCGAAAGACGATACGATGGCACAAATGGAAAAGAGAATGGAAGAGATGGGCGTAGCCACAGCCACTCTCCGGAGTCAAGTGCAACCCCAAAGAGACGCCCCCGAAAGGCCATTCACATTGTGGACGGAGGAAAGGAGATTACATCGCGTCCAACGGGGATGATCGGCTAAAGAAAGATACAACACAAAGTATGATTCCGAGAAAAAAGATGTAAAGAGCTTGGTGGAACGGCGGTGCGAGAAGCCTTAGCACAATCAAAGAGCGGGACATCCATTCGGACGGGTAGACCTTACCCGGAAGAATTCGGCAATCGATACCCGAAAGGCTTCGTACCACCTCGGCCCGAAACCTTTGATGGATGGTAACCCCGACAACATGTTGCACACTTTCGTGCCGAGTTGTTGCAATGCGACGGGAGGCGATGCATTACTCTTCCGACGAGTTCGTCAGCGGCCTGTCGGGGATCACCTTTGATTGGTATGCGGGGTATCGAATGGTTCGGTGAAGGCCGTTCTACGAGTAGAAAACCTTTTCATCGAGCGATTCAACGGAGCTCGGCACATCATATAGGTGATTTAGTGGTAGAAAGCGAGCGAACGAAACTTTGGTGGATTACATACTTCGATGGTGGAACTTAAGCATGAAGTGTGAACCACAATTACAAGAACAACATGCGATTCGGCATCTTACTTAAAAGCATTCGGCCGATAGCACTTCTCCTCGGGATTCAACTGACCAGACTTTTGAGAAGTTGTTAAACGAGGCGGAAGCACGAAGGAGGCGAAGCAATTAAGTTTCGCCGACAAGACGGATAAGCAAAAACTGTGAAGACTTTTGAAAAGAAATTCGGGATCGTTGCGATGACGAAGGCGACCACCGATACAAATATCGTCGAACGGCGCGACAACCTCGAATTATCGACAACCTCGACAGTATCGGTCATCTCCAACGGTATGAACAACCTCCTCGTCAGCAACGTACATTAAGGGAGCTTCGAGCGGGGAATATCCATTCAAGAATGAGCGGTACCAAAGATGTTCAGTAGTCGATGAAGACTCCAGAGATTTCTGGTATCGAGCCTAAGAGACCAGAAGAAGTCAACGAAAGGAGATCCCAACTTTTGCCTTATCACGGATGCTTGGACACAAGATGAAGATTCCATTACCTTGGTTAGCTCAGCGACAACCTTCGGAAAGGGAATATAACAATCCGAAGGAGTACATGAAGGAACCCCGAAAGGAGGTTCGGGATCGATATTGTCTCAGGCGGTCTCATCGTTCGATGAATCCCTATACGGCCCGATGATGGATGGACTATCGCTTGGACAAGGTCTTCGAAGAAGATTTTAGATAGCATCCAAACCGCTTTGGTGCGAGCTGCAATTCAAAGTTCGAAACCTGTCAAGTCGGCAACATACTTGCGATGAAGAACCACCTCGACGGAGATGATTGAAGAGAAGAAGAAAATCGACGAAGAAGAGAGGACCGAGGCTCTAAAGGTAGACTGGGGGCTGCTTATCCTAGGATAGTTGTTTCGGATTCGGGGAAAAATCCTCGAACCTCGACTCACAATATGATAATGCGCTCGCTTCGGTGGGATCTTATAATGATAAAGTCAATGGCGTTGGCTACGTTTTGACGATTTCTAACAGTGCGTAACTAGCGACAAATCCGGACATCGTTGAAACCAATGACAATTCTCAAATCATACACGATCTCGACGATCACAATGACGAAGAAGACATCCATCAAGGAGGCTACGAGAGTTCGACGAAACAACGAATCTATACGAGAGTTTCGAGGAGCTCCGGTCATAATAAATTAGAGCTTTCGGACTGCGAAGCTAATCCGGAAGAACCTATTATTCCGATTCGGGAAGAAACACCAGCAAACTCAACACTAGGTCAGAAGAAATTACAGAAGTTAACTTAAGAAGTGGAAGAGTTCTACCTCCGAGGCTGGGTCAAAGGACAAGGAAGCAGGTGGTTGTTCAGAGAATAACCCGGAGAAGAAATACCCATTCGAAGAAGCGAGATACATGGAAATAAAGTGGACTACAACGTGCTAGCCCATCTTAGGAAACTACCAGCCAAGCCCGAGCATCTACGACGCTCTCATCTTATCAAAGGAGATGAAGCTCTAATACGAGGCCTTACTTCGTCCAGAAATTTACTTGGCTCAAATGGCCGGAGATTCCTTAGATGAGGTTTGCTCGTTAAAGGAACGACGAGGTGTTACCTTCCAAGACAATGACCTACTACTTGGGACGGTCACAACCGACCGTTGTACATTTCCAGTTGGGAAGTTTACGCTCTCCGGAGTATTGAGTGGATCCGAGCATCAATCAATATAATGAGTCTTCGAACACTAGCATATCACGGGAAATTGATGCTCGTGAGCTCGAGCGAACAAAATGTTATTAAGAAGGATTCAACCGAAGGAGAAAGAGCCCTCGGATCAATAACACTGCGATGAAGACCGGTGACTTAGCAAAGACAACCGCAAAATTTCACATAATTGATTCGAGAAACGTCGTTCAACGCTCTGCGAGCCTACCATGGATACAGAAAAACGGGGATGGTACCATCATCCCTACACCAGTACATCAGATACTGTTGGAGGCTTGATGCATCAAAGGTGACTTACAACCATTCTCCGTACATGAAATTGGAATCATGAAGATGTAGCTTATTATGCACCTCGAAGAAAACAATCTTCTCCGGAGATACCACCAGATGAAGCAAAGAAAGTTTGGGACAACGAAGAACCTGAAGTTCTAGTCCAACGGTCACTCACCACTCCCTTACGGCGAGATGGTGAAGGTTTCTCCACAACCATGCGAGGTCGAGCCGGGGACGAGGTCATGGCAGAGACGTTAGGACGATTGGACGAGAAGAAATCAACCATCAATGTTGATTGGGAAGACGATTCGAAGAAAAAGAGATGAGCAAGAAGCGAGCGACAATAAGTTAGAAGAAGCCGCAATTCAAGATCTCTCTCGAAGATGTGAAGAACGAAAAATACAAATCGATGTACGAAAGATTAACCACTATGTACATCTTATGACCTAACCCCGATCCATTCTAATAAGGTCGAGGTACGGTGGTCGAAATTACGGCGTAAGCGGCGGTGCAAAGCCAATCAAATTCTACCGTGGTGATCCTTCCTCAAGCGAAAATAATGTACAATTTGAAGATGTCGCTTCATCGGAATTAATGGAATTACCATTTGAGTGGTACTCTCTACGTACTCGAAAATTTAATTCGGCATGGTTTCTTACCTCGACAATGGACAAGGTTAATCACAACATTTTTTAAAAATTATGGAATAACTCACGGTCGTCCACCAATTCAAAAGCATGGACTCGGTTGGCATAGTAGGATCGGTTGACGATGCGAGATTTTGAAACGATTGTCCTTGCGAATCTAATGGAAAGCTGCATGGAAACTACGAACGAACTCGAAGATTTACAAATTGGAACGCTCCACACCGAATTTGAAGAAGAGATTAAATCTCTGATAGATGAACTAAGGAGTTAACTTAGGTACTAGCGAAGAGCCTAGACCTACCTTTGTTAGCTCCTTACTCGATAAAGAAGACTCAGAAGAAATAATCGAGTTATTAATGGAATTTAAAGGCTTGTTTTGCTTGGAGCTACGATGAGATGCCGGGATTAGCTCGAGAGGTCGTAGTCCATAAGCTGAGGTGGATCCTACTTCTATCCCGGTCGGACAAGGTCCCCGAGAAGAATGCGTCTAGAAATTGAACAACAAGTCATAGCTGAAGTTAAAAAAGTTAATAGACGCCAAATTTGTCAAAAAAAAAAAAAAAAAAAAAAAAAAAAGTGAAGAACAATACCCCGACTTGGTTAGCCAATGTGGTGCTAGTCGAGAAAGAAGAATGAATTGAGATCAATTTGTGTGAACTGAGAGATTTAAACAAAGGCATGTCAAAAGATGAATTCCCTCTACCGATCCCAGAATTAATGATCGACATTGCTTTGACACATGAAATATTCTCATTCATGGATGGATCTTCGGGATACAACCAGATAAAAATGGCTCCGGAAGATGAAAAGCTTACGGCATTCAGAACGCCGATCGGAGTATATTGCCACGGTGATGCCATTCGAGACTAAGAACGCGGGGAGCAACATACCGGGCGATGACAAGAATTTTGATGATCTCATCCACAATCAAGTTGAATGCTACGTGGACGATGTGGTCATCAAAAGCAAAGTAAAGGACGACCACTTATGATTTGAGAATTGTTTTCGAACGATTAAGACAATTTAATCTTAAGATGAATCCACTTAAAATGTGCCTTCGGCGTCACCTCCCAGGAAATTCTTAGGATTCGTTGTCAGGCATCGTGGAATTAAAAATTGACCCGGAAAAGATTAAAGCTATCTTAGAAATACGCCTCCCAACCTTAAAGCAACTACGATCCTTTCAAGGAAAGGCTGGCATATCTTCGATGCTTTTATCTGGGCTGTCGAGTGGGTGTCGGCCTTTCTCGGCCTTGGATTAAAAAGGACGCCAAATTTATTTGGGAAGAAAAATGCCGAGAGGCCTTCGAGGGACATTAAACGATATTTAATGACACCTCATTTTGTCTTGCGGCCGATCTACGGCGGGCCGGCGATACTTTATACCGCGGCTCTAAATGACTCTCTCGGAGCCTGTTAATACAGGAGTCGATGATGAGGGTAAAGAAAATGCTCTTTACTACTTAAGCGGGTGTTTACTTCCGACGGAAATAAGGTATCCCGCAATTGAAAAGTATTGTTTGGCCTGATCTTCGCCGCTCAAAAGCTCGGAGCACTACATGCTTTCTCATAAGGTCGGCTTTGATTTCGAAGTTTAATCCATTGCAATACTTGATGACTCGTCCAACGCTTTCACAAGCGAGACTTGCAGATGGTCAACGTATTGCAATTCGATATAACTTTTGTGCCTCTTCGTGCCGTAAAGGGGCAAGTCCTGGCAGAACTTCCTCGCGGCACACCCTTTGCGGCGAATCTTCTCTCGTGATGATTTGCCGGATGAACAAATAATGAGCCTAGAATCTGATGATCGAGCGTTGGGAATTATATTTCGACGGAGCATCTTTAGCACACAAAAAGACGAAGAATCGCAAGTGATAGTGCCCGGTAAGGCGGGAATGGGCTAATCTTTATAACACGGAGCGGGGGATGTTAAGATACTCTTACCACTTAACGAGAACCGTGTACAAACAACGAAGCGGAATACGAAGCCCTCATAACGGGACGGAATTAGCCATTCGAATGGGGATAACGGACATCGACATCTGCGAGTTCACAATTAATCATTCAACAGAGATCGGCGGACGGTATAGAATTTAAAGCCAAGACTCGAGCAATGCACTTCCGGTATGCATTACGGTTGTTGGAACAAATTCCGAATGTGACAATCTACAAAATCCCCGAGAGAAAAGAAAATGCCTTAGCCGGATGCGTTAGCTCGCCTCGCAAAAAGAATTTTTTGTTGCAAGATGAGTTAGTAGAAGTGTCGGTTCACGGACGTCGGAGTCCTATCACGACTCGACACTGACACAATACACAAATCGAAGAAGAAGAATCGGTTACGCGGTGAGCGAGAGAGCACGAAGATTGGCGACGGCCATTAATGAACTACACAACGAACGGGGAAAGCTACTAGACGATAGGTCGCTGGCATCGGATACGAAAAAGAACTTTGTGCTACGCATTAATAAACAACACGTTATACGAAGGTCTTTCGATCGAATGTGGCTAAGGTGCCTAGCGGGTCGAGGCCGTGAAATTGTTAAAGAGGTGCATTCGGGACTGCATGGCGCTCACCGATCGAGTCCGAAGATGAAAATGAAAATTAAAAGACTAGGGTACTACTAGACCTCGATGATGACCTGTTGCATGAAAATCGCCAAAGCGCTCTTACCAATGCCAAGTGCACGGAGTGGTTCTGCACCAACCTCCAAATATATTACATCCGACAATTGCGTGTTGGCCATTTGAATGTTGGGGCACGGATATAGTGGGTCAATAGGAACCACTGTCTTCAGAGACATCGCTTCATTCTTGCGGCTACGAGATTACTTTTCAGTGGGCGAAGGCAATTCCACTTAGAGAAGTGAAGCACACCACGTGCTACGGTTTTCAAGAACCAAGTTGTCTTGTTTCGGAGTGCCACGCGAAGTTATCTCGGATAATGGGTCGGCATTCGAAGCACACAAATCAACAATTTTGTCGGGAGACACGGAATCGGCGCGATACTCAACAATTTACTACCCAAGAGCGAGTATGCTTTGTTGAGGCTTTTAAGCAAAACTCTCGTTCAAATCTTAAAGAAAACCTTGGACGATAATAAGAGAAATTGGCACGAGAAGTTGTCCGGCGCAGCAGGCCCTCTCTGGGACAACCTTCGAACACCTACTCGAAGCTACACCTTACGCTGCGGTGTATGGGTCCGGCCGGTGTTACCTTTGAAGTTCGAAACTACCTTCACTCGAAATTACGTTCAAATAAGATCACGACGAAGAGAATGCCAAATTATGACTAGAAGAATTAGAAAGCACGGAAGGAAAAGACTTCTGTGTAATGAATTTAGAAATATACCGAGCTAAGATGGATTCCGAGCCATGACACATTGGTCGCCGAGAGACAGCGAATTCATTCAGCTTAGTTCTCGTTCTCGAAGACTGTCATACCACCGCAAGATAGGGAAAATTTGAACCCACTTGAGAAGGGCCGTTTGTGGTTGAAGCGATGCAGCTGCGGAGGGTCCCTGCCGGTAGTGAATTGCTGAGGAGAACGACATATGCTTCCGTCGACGGACGATACTTAAAAGTATTACGCTACACGATGTTTGAAGGAATGAATTCTTCATCCTAAGAAACACGGGGCAAGTAATTACTTATATTGATCCAGAACAAAAAATAATAAAATGTGCTAAAATAAATAAAATCATGATATTAAAGTTTTCCTTGTTTTCTCTTCCATATCAAAATCTCTTTCTGATCTTATCCCACTTCATTCTGTTAAATTTAAAAATATAAGAGTAATAAAAAACGTCTTTAATAATCATTTTCTTAATGTTCTTGTTCTTAGTACGACCCACAGTCCTTTTCTTGTCTTTTAACGAGGGAAATGTCGAGCAGGCCGATTGGTCACATGCTAGAAATTGCGTAAGCCTTGCACTCGATGAAAAGAGGGGTGAAAGATGGAGCGGTAATCGAGATTGACTCGGACTTCGCACCGGCAGGCCTACGGTACGAGGGAAAGTAGTGGGTCAGGACAATGAGAAGAACTACCGGGCGGGAACGGTGATGAAAGTGGGTGGCCAAGCCACCAATCCGGCGGCAAGAAAAGAAAAACAAACGATAAAGAAGATAAGAAAATGAAGTACGTAGTCGCTACATCGGAGGGCGAACATCGGCGCCGACGCCCGCGAGAGACGGGAAGTTCGAAGAGCTACTCTCACAATGACGCAACGAAGAAATAAGAATCGGCAGTATCCAGTAAGATGTTAACCAAACTAGCGACGGACCGGCGCGACGGGCGATTGCTCTTTGCCCGGTGATACATACACTTCAAGGACGCCGATTCCTGGTGCGGAAAAGGAGGCCGGCTCCTGGGATAACGAGAAAAAATAGGAAATCTCACGAGGCAAGGAAGAGAGAAGGCTACCACGCCACCGAGGATAGAACCACCGGTAATGCATGACCTTGTTGCGAAGCAACCCCGGAGGATGTCCGACGGACATCATCCCCGAGGAGCCGAGGTATGCGGGAGAACGTGAAGGATTGAGCCGTATATCCCACAATGCGATGCGAGGGCCTCGCCATTTGCGGATTATTCGAAGATCTGTTTGGAAGAATACGGAATGTCGAAAAGAAAGCCTTTGGAGTAACGAAGGACGGGCGAAGGATCAATATACTAGAAGGCCTCGAGCTACATACGAACGTATTCTCGGAATATGAGCAACAATAAATCGTGGATTGCATCAGGATTTGAAAAGAATGGGCGAGCGGGCCGCCTAGGGAAACACCTACTCGGAACCCCGGAGATGGATGCCAGGAAAAGGAAGAATTACAATACAATGTGGATGTTACAACTTTGCGGAGGACGGGAAGGGAAACCCACCGGGAATACTCCATCATGGCCAAGTGGATCCGTGCCATTCGTCATCAAGAGAATGGTAAAGAGATTGATAACATGGAGGGTACGCCGGCCAGATTGCATACCCAATAGCTGCATTATTAACATCTACGAAGCAAGGTATTGCCATGCCCGAACATAGATCACCACGATTTTGTCGGACCTTTACGCAGTCTCTTTCTACGAACGAGTGTAACATCATGTTCGGATGCGACCTCCGGATAGCGAGCCAAGGTGGTTCGAGGCCGGTGAGATACCATTACCGGTAGGTTCCGTCATGATGCGAAGGGCAACGGAGCAGATATCGCTAAGCATTGCATACCGAGTACCGGTGAAGCGGATCTCGGTTACTTTCGGGAGGATGGACGACGGGGAAGACACCTTACCATTTCCGGCCAGACCGGAGCTAGAGAGCCTCAGGCCTTACGAACGTGAGCTGCATGGAAAATATCACACCTCCAATGTACATCCATACCGCATCCTTGCCAAGGATGGCTTGGAAGGTGATGTTATTGACCATGTGCCCCACTATTCGGACATGGATTTTGACGGATGCTTCTTTGGATGGATTGACGAAGATCATACATAGTACGTTTTGAGTCTACATTGATTGTATGAGATGTATTCCAGATCAAGTTGTATGATGTATCTTCGACATGATTGGAATGAAAGTGACCATGTCGCATTTTGGCCTTCACCTCTTTTGTGCAAATTGAGCAGGAAAAGCCATTAAAGTTAAATGAACTTGAGCAAAGAACGAAGAAATAAAAAAAAAGAGAATAAAAAAAACTTTCCGTAAAAATCTAAAAATGACGAACACCAAACTCTCATGGACATTAAATAAATAAAATAAATTCGAATCGTTAAAAGACAAACAAAATGTACATAAATTTCAAATCAAATCTCAATCAAACCTCAAATTCAATCTTTCCAGATTTCAAGTCAAGTTTTAAATCAAAAATCAAACTTTTTGGAGTTGAGGATTTTACATCCGAGACTGCATTGCTTTAGGATTCTTTCCCTAATGCAATGAAATACATCGAAGTCGGAAACTTTTGGAGTTGAGGATTTTACATCCGAAGCTGCATTGCTTTTAGGATTCTTTCCTATCGCAATGAAATACATCAAATTCAAACTTTTTGGAGTTGAGGATTTTACATCCAAAACTGCATTGCTTTAGGATTCTTTCCTTTATTGCAATGAAATACATCAAAATTCAAACTTTTGGAGTTGAGGATTTTACATCAGCTGCATTGCTTTAGGATCCTTTCCCTGTTACGTAGAAATGCATCAAAAATCAAATTCTTGGAGTTGAAATTTTACATCCGAGACTGCATTGCTTTAGGATCCTTTCCCTATCGCAATGAAATACATCAAAATCAAACTTTTGGGGTTGAGGATTTTACATCTAAAAGTTGCATTGCTTTAGGATTCTTTCCATTATCGCAATGAAATACATCAAAATTAAATTTTTGGGGTTGAGGATTTTACATCCGAGACTGCATTATTTTAGGATTCTTCCCTATCGTAATGAAATACATCAAAATCAAACTTTTTGGAGTTGAGGATTTTACATACGGGGGCGCATTGCTAGGATTCTTTCCCTATCCTTGATGAGAAACCATCAAAATCAAGCTTTTTGGAGTTGAGGGATTTTACATACGAGGCTGCATTGCTTTAGGATTCTTTCCCAGGAGCACCTTGTGAAGCTGATGAAGCTCGTGTTTCGACCATGTTGATTTCTGCATACTCATCGTCCATGAATTCCGATGAATCAATCTCGTCTCCGAATTTCTCTTCTCTTTCTTTTGTTAGTCGTCGAATATCAGTCCTCAACTTTTCCATAGCATCCTCTAACGGTCTTTTCTGTGCATCTTCGCAGTTGTCGTACGATAGCTGCCGGGTTCCCTTCTCGCGAGTCCCCTTTACTGCAGTAGCACTTTCTTCAGATTCAAGTCTCCTGACGAGACTTTCCTTCTCGAGTCGTTGTTTCGATCTCGGTTGTCCGGTAGTGGGACGCCATACCATCCTTCTAGCAGCGGAAGGTCTAGGACCGGATGGTCAGTCACGGCCAAATGCTTGGAAGGTGGTATCCTCCCTAATCTGTAATCCTGAAACGACGACAGGGGGACTAGCCTTCATCCTTTTATTTGGCTTTTACGTAACGATGACGGGTTCTACTCGGGGCCCAAGACGGGATTTGACTGGCACCCGCCCTATCCTTCGTAGAATCTCCGATACGGGGCATTTCTCTTTCTTTGCTAGCTTCTCGATCACAGTTTGTAGTCGGGCAAATGGCGTGATCCTAGCCCTTTTCTTTCTGCTGTCATCATAGTATGCTGGTCGAGGTAATGTTGAAACAATCCTGTGGACATTTTCCTCGTCGATCTGCGACGAAAGGGGATGGAATCTACTTCCTTCCCGAAAGGGTGTATCTTCGGGCAATGGTATGTATTCGGGTAGTGGTGTGTACTCGGGGATTTACGAGATTTCCTCCGGGAAAGCAACTTCGGCGGCTACGGCCTTCACGGCAATCTTCCTACTTCGTTCCTTCTTTGGGTCCGTGTTAGTGATGGAATTCTTGAGCTGGACCCGATTTCAAAACAGAAGGTCTCACGGGAAAGTTTGTACCTTCCACGGTAACGGGTTCACCATAGTTACGGATTTCCTTCCCCTTTAATTTGGCGAAGCCGGGGTAGGTGCGAAACGACTAGACCAGGTGGGGGTAGCAAGAAGCAGGTCCTTCGCGGACGACGGTACTCCTCTCGGTCGGGATCTTTTGCGGGGGAGGAAACTCTTGGGTTGACCTGAGGTTGAACTCGATCGACGGCTTCTCGGCTACGGATACTTTGTACGTAAGTGTGAAAAGGGTAACATCGGCGATCTTGACATTTGTGTTCTCGAATCCTTGTCCGAAACGAGATGATCCCATTGTTGGCCGGCTCATCCTTGTAAACGGCGAAGTCCGAGTCCATTGGTGAAGGAGAAAATCGGCTTTGGGGCAGACATTTTCTGCAAGGTAGATTCTGATTGTCAGTCCCAAGTTATGCTTCTTCTCATCGGGACGAAAAGAAAGGAATCGAAAAGAATCCGAACAAATTTTTGTTCATGTATATAAAAAAAGAAATTATTTGTTAAAAGAGTCATTCATTAGAGGGTTTGTTATTAGGAACGGAATGTTCAAAGGTGTAGAGAAGGTAAGGAATCTGATTCAGAATTGGAAAGGAAGAGAAAGTCTTATGCAAGACTTCTCGACTCGAAGGACTTCTCCTAAACTAACACCTATTGGGGGTACACCCCACCTCAGAAATGAGGTAAAAGGATCTCGAAACCTCTCTGTTTAGGGGTGTCTAAACGGTGGCTCCTAAATCCGAGAGGAGTTGGCTATACTCGTTCGAGACGAGAAATGAAAGGGGGTATTCCAACGGAAGAATGGTAGTCTTGGTCCACTAGGGGCATGGGCTCACTACCGATTTATGAAAGCAAAGCCATCTGATCAAAATGGAGAGAGGAACTATTCCCCAGCGGAGTCGCCAGAAGTTTTCGGCATATTTTTAGGTTGGTGTTTTGTATTTTGAAAAAGGGGTCGCCTACAGAAATTGTCGGCGAATTTTTAATTTAATTTAAATAAATAATTTGAAAAGTAGTATTTGATTTTAAAAATAATTTTTTAAATTTAAAGATTTTAAGATATGAAATCAAACTGATCTCACATCCCAAATAGTTTATATAAACGAGCACCACACCACAAACCATGTATCTATCCCTAAGGATAGACACACTGCTTGACGGTGGGGCTCGATTAAACAAACTAAAAGATTTGTGACATCCGTTTCGTCTGCGAACCAATTTTATAAGCCGACAAATTCCCCACCTTAATATGAAAGTATTAAACAGGGTTTATATTACCTGGGTTCTTTAAAATTCCTTGTAAGGCAAGCCCATATAGTTAATTACATCTTAAGTGACGGGAATCACCTAAGAAAACTCTCGATAATAATCAATAATTCTGCTCTCAAGAATTTCAAAGTTTAAGTTTTCAAAGGATTGAATTTTGGAATTTCAATAGGGAATGGATCAAGTTTGGAACATTTTGTTTTGAGAATTCAAAGGAAGAAAGGTAGGAGAAATTACGGATTCGAAGTGAACTTCGGTAATTTCCCGACTATCCTATTGTTTGGCTTGAATTTAGGAAAGTCCTAATGTCTATTTAATGTTTTGATTTTGTCAATTTTAATTAATTAGGGCTTATATTTATATGATAGAATCATACAAATAGCCTCGAAGATGTGAGGGTTTATGTCGTATCAAACGACTACCTCGGAATCCTAAGACCGGTTAGGGCTTAATTTGCAATGCAAATGCCTAACGAAGAATTGAGGATTTATGTTGCACTAGGCGATCTACCTCGAAGTCCTATGGGTTTGTTATTTAATTCTAAGAAAGTTTTGCTTGAAGTAGACTCGGGTTTCTGTCGATGACGATGGCCGTGCTGCCCACCATGCTCCGAGCTCCTTGTTGTTGCAGAGGTTTACTTTTAGAAGTCATAAATCAGGGGATGAGAAAAGTGTTTTGGTTTAGAGAAAATTTTAATTTCCAAGTGTTTTTGTGTTTTAATTAAAACAAATCTTAAAGTTGATTATAACGACACCGGTTAAGATCCCACGGTTCCATCCTTCCGGCATCATTATTTTTATCGGATTCACTTAGTCCAGATGAATTTGCTAAACTCAACTAAATGAGTTCCACACTTTCATTTAGACCGTGGGAAATCCCGTTAGCAACACGTAGGTTACATCATCCGAGGTATTCTCGATCATCCAATAGGACGTTTTAATTTAGTTGTAATTGTAGTTTTGTGTTCTGTTTGTGATTAAAATTTGAGTTGTTTTATATTTTGAAATGTTGTGGCGGTGAATTTTATCTTGCGATGACTTTTAGTTTAGTTTTAGTTTCAGTTTTAGGGACTATCCTAAAGGTGTGGGTTTTCATGCAACAGTTATTTATCATGCAAGAAAAGTAAGTGCAATGCGGTTAAATAAATTGCAATAATGTAAATTGCAAGAAAGTAAATTGCAATAAAATAAAAGCATGCCTGGAGGGTCTTCCCGTCATCCCAAGCTGCACTTAAAACACAATTAGAATATTTAAGCAAGTTCCTAGGTAAAGCTAAGGGAAGGGTTATGGTTTTCTACCAAATTCCTAATCCTATAGCTAGTCATTTCCTATGACGTCTAGGTTCCTTGTGTTTTGGTTTGAAGACGATTTTCTTCATCAAAGAACAATTAAGTTCAATTGTTCTTATGAACATCCTATCATATCGAGGAAGTGCTTAAGGCAAATCTTAAACATCTTTTCAATATTTCTAGGATTGTTTTAAGTCCAAATGAATTTAATTACACAAATGAATTAATCGTCCGAGGTTTAGTTAAGTTTTGTTATTATCTTACTCAGTGAACTAGGATATTTGAATGTCACTATAAGTGAAGTAACATTTCATTTAAAATTCCGTTTAGGAGTTATGACAACTAAAGCTTTCGAGGGTAAATTGGTGTTCAAATGGTTTGTGATTTAGTTTAATTTCAATTAATGGGTTTAAATTTAGAATAGTGTTCAAGTTGCTTTATATTTAATTTCTTTATGTTTTAGGTGATGTTATTTAATTCAATTTAATTTAACTTTAATTTAATTTAATTTAATTTTAATTTTAATTTAATTTAATTTAATTCAATTTAGTTTAATTTGATGTTAAATTAATTTAGTTTAATTTGATTTAATTTCCTTTAATTTAATTTAATTTGAGTTAATTTTAATATAATTTAATTTAATTTAATTTAATTTAATTTAATTTAATATGTTTTAATTTAATTTAATTTAATTTAATTTAATTTGTTTTAATTTAATTTAGTCTAATTTAATTTAATTTAACTTATTTATTTAATTTAATTTAATTTAATTTATTCATTTAATTTAATTTAATTTGTTTATTTAATTTAATTTAATTTAATTTAATTTAATTAATCTTTAATTTAATTTAATTTGATTTAATTTAATTTAATTCAATTTGATTTATTTAATTTAATTTTATTTTTAACTTTAATTGAAATTTTAAAAGAGTTTAATAATTTAACTTTAGTTTAATGATTAAGTCTTTTAATATTTTAAATTTGAGTTATCATTTTAATTAAGAATTAAATATTAATGAGATGATTAATTTAGGGATTTTTAAATTAAAGAATAAATCTCCTCCTAACAATATCCCTATTTTAATAATTCCAATTTTATTATTCTTCCCAAATTTAATCAATTATTTAATTAAGGTTTATTTCAATTATTTTAAATTGTTTAATGGGTTTCTACCCTTTAATTATTTAAATTTCAATCATCCAAATCAGACTAAGATCAAATATTTTACTTGTTAATTTTATTAAACCTAAAGTTTTAATTAAGGGTTAAAATTTTAATTACCACTTTGCCCTTTAAGCTTAATAATTTCATAACTCACTAAATTGAGCTTAAATGAATTTGAAATTTTTATGTGACTTCACTCATATGTCAATAAAGACATGAGAGGAGAAAATGTGATTTTTCTGTATTTAATTTATTTATATAATTATTTTTTGTAGAAAATAGAGATTTCCAAGGAAAATTTAATAACATGACCAAGGGAAAGTTTCTGTCCTTAAGAAAATTAGGGGACATTCCTAATGACTAGAGGACCATTTGGACCAATTTTGGTAATTTTTTGAATTATATTATTTTTATTATAATTATTTTAAGTTTTGGAGTGTTAATTAATTTAAAAATAAAATAAAGGTTGAAAAATGAATTTTATAATCTTCAAAAATCTCTCTGATATCAAGGAAATCAGAGAATCAATTTTTGCAATTTTCTGATTTTTCTATGATTTATTATAATTATTTTAGTGAAAATGCTAGAAAATACATTTTTTTAATTTTAAAATTACCTTAGGGCTTTAAAATTTAATATCTCATTAAATAGACCTAAGAAAAATATGGGGTTTGTTCCTAAGTGATTAAAATTCAAAATGTGACATTTTCGAGAATTTTATTATTTTTGTGATTTTTATTATTTTTTAATTATCAAAAATATTAAAATCATATTAAAAATCAACTTTTTTAGAAAATTGAAATTTTAATTTTCTTAAATTCCCCTAATATCAGAGAGGCTTCAAAACCAATTTGGTGAATTTTTGAAAGGTATTTTGAAAGTTATGAATTTTTAAAGTTCAAATTGACTAAATGGCTTAATCAACCCATTTAGTAGGGCTAACCAAGTCCAATTGACTTCAAATTTTTATGGTGGGTTCCTCTGATCCTAAAGGTCAGTGGAGAATTGATTTCAAGTCAATTTTATGTATGGTTAACTCTAATTAATTAGGGATCTATTTTGGGTGTTTAAGCCAATTAGGGTTATTTTAAATGAACTAACTCAAAACCTATTTTTCCTAAGGTCCTCTGGTCATAAGGGACATCACCAAATTTTCCTAGAATTAATTTTACAACATGCTAATTATTAGAATTAAAATACTCAAAACAGTAACATGAATTTGAAAAAATCAATAACTTCTTATAGGGAAGGCCTCTGATTTTGGAAAATTCAGGAAATGTTCCCAAATTCAGAGGCTTCAAAAGCCCTATGGTCTCATGCCATGGTGAATTTCCTATATGCATGGAGAATTAAAACAATGCGGACGAGTAAATAAATTATTAAAAATAAAATACTTGATGAAATTAAATGATTTCTTTTCCACATTATTCTCCTCTGTTCACTGAGCAAGAGGGTATTTTTATTTTATTTTTCTGATTTTCCTACACAAAGTTATGGATTTTCCAAGTTCTGGTAATTAAATAAATAAGAAAAATCCCTAATTTTCTATTTATCCGAGTCGGCGCCGCGTCATCCTCGGCATCTCCGAACGGCCACGCGGCGCGCTCTCATTCGACGCCGCCGCTTGAGTCGGCGGCCCGGATCCGCCGGTTCGCGTACCATCTCCTCGGTCCGACGCCATCCGAGCCGTCCGTCCGCGCGTGTATTGAATGTACGGCATCCGTTCATCGTCCCCAAGCCTCCTAACCCGAGAACCGTCCATCTTCTAGGCCTAAGATCTCACTCGATACTTGACCAAATTTAACGTTCTTATGCTCTATGGATTTGTCTCGAGAAGACGAACACATCCATATGGTTTATGTGGGATGAAATTTACTCAATAAAAATAGAGAGTGTTCAGAAGCTCGGGAAGAAGATTGAGGCCATACCTTTGCTCAGAGAAGTGTGGCTTTGATCTGAGGGTTGTTTCACCTTCGATTGGATCACAGCAAGCTCCAGATGAAGTCTCCTGGTCTGGTGAATTGCCTAGGTAGGATTTTGACCACAGCCGATCACAAAGCTTGGAGGCCGGAGCAAGCTGGGTGGCCCGGAGATGGGGCTTTTATTGGTGGACACCTTCTCTTGGTCCAGTGAAGGTGTAGGACCAATCAATTTGAGGATTGATCCACCGTGAAGAAGTGTCCTGGTTTTTAGGCTAAAGTTTGAACTCAAAATTGAGCTCGAGCGGAGGGAATTGGGCTGGAATTCAGTGGGGATCAAATGCTCTATGTATGGGGAGTAGTCTGGAACAATTTTGGCAGAGTTTCCTTAAGGTTTCTTTCAGCACCTCTCATGGCCGAGAAGGGGTGGTGTTTAAATAGGAGAGGGTGGAGGGCCTCCCAGGGAGAGTTAGGGCTTGGGATCAGCCGGTTTGGCATGGAGAAGTCTCCATCCAAATATATTTGGATTAAATTTAAGTTTAGGTGAATCATGATTAAGGCTAATGAGCTTTAGGGATTAAGGAAAGCCCTCCCTCTTCTTACCCAATATGGCATGGTGGAGTGTCCAAGGCTCTCATGGCTCACATGTGGCTCATGCATGGCTTCATGGCTCACCTTTGGCTTGGGGAAAGTTAAGTCAATTTCATGAAAAAGGGTTTTGTGAATTTTGGTATTTTAATGGGAATTGGCATATGGCTTGATTTGGGATGATTTGATGATGAATTTAGGACTTAGGTATTGATTTTAATTGAAATTATGATGAGGGGAAATGTCATATGGGCTTTGGGACCAATTTTGGGCCTTTGGATGTGGTAAAAGATGTGCTTTTAAAATGGTTTAAGGAATGGGCCTTTAATTTTAAAAATGAATTTATGGGTGGGAATTTTGTAAATAGGTTGGGCAAAATAATTGTTTGGTTTAGCTCATGGATGTGTCATGAGTGACTTGAAGCAAATTGGGGGTGATTTGGGTTTGAATTGGGTTGAATTTGGGCTCTTTTGGTGAATGGGCCAATATAGGTCAAAGTGGGCCAAGTTGGGCCAATGTTGGGCTAGGGTAGAAATTGATGTAAAATTAATGTTGAGAAATGTTTATGGGAGTGTTTCAAAGAGTTTTTGACTATGTTTGGTCTTTGATTTTGGGGTTTGGGCTCATTTGGGTTAAGTTTGGGTTTAGGTCAAAATTGGGCCTTTTAGCTTTGGGTTGAATTTGAGTGGGGTTTGGGTCTAAATTTGGGCAAATCATGTTAGTGTTTTGCTTGTTGGGATGCTAAGGAAGATTTAGAAAAGATTTGGGGTTAATTGGAGTTGAATTGGGTGAGTTTGGGTTAGGTTTGGGTCATGGGTCCAAATTGGGCTTTAAGGCCAAAAGTGAAATTGGATCCAAATGTCAATCAAAATGGACTTGGATTTGGTCTAGATTGGTGTTGGGAATGTTGAATTGAAGTTTAGAATTGAATTGGACCAGAAGTTGGGTCAATTGGGTAGGTTTGGTTTGACATTGGGTTCACTTAGGGTTAAAATGGGTCAAATTGGGGTTTTTGACAAAAGTAGGGTAAATTGACAAAATTGGCTCATGGTGTAGTTTAACAAAATGCAATTGGGAATATTTAGGATTTTCTGGAATTTTCTGGGAATTTTTTGAATTTTTGGATTTTTGGGTCAAGAGGGGTATTTTGGGTATTTGGAGGGTATTGGGAGGTATTTTTGGAATTTTTGGGTATGGATGATCAATTTCAGTAATGTGGAAATGTTTGGGATTGATTTTGGGGAATTTTGGGTGATTTGGAAATTTTGAAAAATTTGGGTAATTCCAAGGGCTTTGGGTAAGTTAGGCGGGTGTAGGGTCCCGGGGGTCAAAAATTGAAAATTTGGCAAATTGAAGATTGGGTAAATGTAAGTGGAATAAAATCATTTTGAATGAGCCATGAAGCCACATCAAGCCCACATGAGCCATGAAGGGACTCATTTGAGGCATTCACTATGTTGTTCCTAACCCTCTTAGCCAAGGGTTTAGGGGTTAAGGACCATCCATGTGAATCACCTACATGAGTCGGGAGGTCAAGTTAGGTATGGGTGTGGTTTTAGGAGGTGTGAAAGTGTAGTGTATGAGTGTAGTGTGTGTGTAAGTCAGCCCCTTCACCAGACCAGGCCACCCAGGTGCGAGTCCTAAGGCCAAAGAGTCCTATAGGAACTCATCCTTTAAACTTCCACATTTGATTTCAACCCTCTAGATGATTAGGGGTCTACGGTTAAGTTTGTGGAGTTTGCGGGGAGTTAAGAAGTGGTTTGAAATTCTAGATGGTGGATCCCAATTCTAGTCCTCTAAGATAGTCGAAAGGAAAAGCCTAAGGCTAGATCCTAAGTACTAAAAAGAAGGAGAGAAGACCTCATCGAAGCCGAGGTCGACAAATGGACTCCGATAGGTGTGGTGAGTGACGGAGCACACCGCGTGTATTGGTGTTGACCGAAGCGATCTGCAAAACCAACACGGATGTCCAAGTGACAAACTTAGGACGAAGTATAAGAGTTTCCGCTGGGGAGTGTCGAGTATATCTACGAAGCCGGAGATTCCCGAACTCTCGGCTGGGAAAGGAAAAGGAGGTGAATTCCAAATCACATGATGCGGGGAATTTCGATTTAGATTTCAATTTGTTTCAATTTAAGTTTGGATGTGTAATTTTAGATTTTGATTTTTTATTTTAGATTGAAGTTTGATTTAAAATTAATTTGAGAAAATTTGGATTTGAAACGAGAATTGAAACCTAGGTTCCAATCTCGGTATTGCAAAGAAAACTGGAATCTGAGCACCAGTCTTGGAATGAGAATCGGAGAATAAGGGTCGATTGAAAAGGATGAGAATCAGAATTTAGGCATGTCGGCACTATTTTTAGGTTGTGTTGTATTTTGAAAAGGGGTCGCCTACAGAAATTATCGGCGAATTTTTAATTTAATTTAAATAAATAATTTGAAAAATAGTATTTGATTTTGAAAATAATTTTAAATTTGAAAATTTTTAAGATATGAAAGCAAACTGATCTCACATCCCGAATAGTTTACATAAACGAGCACCGCACCACAAACCATGTATCTATACCTAAGGATAGACACACTGCTTGACGGTGGTGCTCGATTAAACAAACTAAAAGATTTGTGACATCCGTTTAGTCTGCGAACCAATTTTATAAGCCTACAAATTCCCCTGCTTAATATAAAAGCATTAAACGGGGTTTATATTACACAGGTTCTTTAAAATTCCCTATAAGGGCAAGCCCACTATAGTTAATTACATTTTAAGTGACGGGAATCACCTAAGAAAACTCTCGATAATAATCAATAATTCTGCTCTCGAGAATTTGAAAGTTTAAGTTTTCAAAGGATTGAATTTTGGAATTTCGATAGGGAATGGATCAAGTTTGGAACATTTTGTTTTGAGAATTCAAAGGAAGAAAGGTAGGAGAAATTACGGATTCGAAGTGAACTTCGGTAATCTCCCGACTATCCAATTGTTTGGCTTGAATTTAAGAAAGTCCTAATGTCTATTTAATGTTTTGATTTTGTCAATTTTAATTAATTAGGGCTTATATTTATACGATAGAATCATACAAATAGCCTCGAAGATGTGAGGGTTTATGTCGTATCAGACGACTACCTCGGAATCCTAAGACCGGTTAGGGCTTAATTTGCTATTCAAATGCCTAACGAAGAGTTGAGGATTTATGTTTGCACTAGGCAAACTACCTCGAAATCCTATGGTTTTTTGTTTAATTCTAAGAATGGTTTTGCTGATGTAGACTAGGGTTTTGCTGACGACGATGGCCGTGCTGCCCACCATGCTCCGAGCTCCTTGTTGTTGCAGAGGTTTAGTTTTAGAAGTCATAAATCGGGGGATGAGAAAAGTGTTTTGGTTTAGAGAGAATCTTAATTTCCAAGTGTTTTTCGTGTTTTAATTAGAACAAATCTTAAAGTTGATTATAACGACACCGGTTAAGATCCCACGGTTCCATCCTTCCGGCATCATTATTTTTATCGGATTCACTTAGTCCAGATGAATTTGCTAAACTCAACTGAATGAGTTCCACACTTTCATTTAGGCACGTGGGAAATCCCGTTAGCAACACGTAGGTTACATCATCCGAGGTATTCCCGATCATCCAACAGGACGTTTTAATTTAGTTGTAATTGTAGTTTTGTGTTCTGTTTGTGATTAAATTTTGAGTTGTTTTATATTTTGAAGTGTTGTGGCGGTGAATTTTATCTTGCGATGACTTTTAGTTTAATTTTGGTTTCAGTTTTAGGGACTATCCTAAAGGTGTGGGTTTTCATGCAACAAATGTTTATCATGCAAGAAAGAGTAAGTGCGATGCGATTAAATAAATTGCAATAATGTAAATTGCAAGAAAGTAAATTGCAATAAAATAAAAGCGTACCTGGAGGGTCTTCCCGTCATCCCAGTCGCACTTAAAACACAATTAGAATATTTAAGCAAGTTCCTAGGTAAAGCTAAGGGAAGGGTTATGGTTTTCTACCAAATTCCTAATCCTATGGCTAGTCGATTTCCTATGACGTATAGGTTCCTCGTATTTTGGTTTGAGGACGATTTTCTTCATCGAAGAACAATTAAGTTGATTGTTCTTATAAACATCCTATCATATTGAGGAAGTGCTTAAGGCCGATCTTAAACATCTTTTCAATATTTCTAGGATTGTTTTAAGTCCAAATGAATTCGATTACACAAATGAATTAATCGTCCGAGGTTTAGTTAAGTTTTGTTATTTATCTTACTCAGTGAACAAGGATATTTGAATGTCCTATAAGTGAAGTAACATTTCATTTAATATTCCGTTTAGGAGTTATGATAATCAAAGTTTTCGAGGGCAAATTGGTGTTCAAATGGTTTGTGATTTAGTTTAACTTTAATTAATGGGTTTAAATTTGGAATGGTGTTCAAGTTGCTTTATATTTAATTTTCTTTCTGTTTTAGGTGATGTTATTTAATTCAATTTAATTTTAACTTTAATTTAATTTAATTTTAATTTTAATTTAATTTAATTTAATTCAATTTAATTTGATTTGATGTTAATTTAATTTAGTTTAATTTGATTTAATTTCCTTTAATTTAATTTAATTTGATTTAATTTTGATTTAATTTGATTTAATTTAATTTAATTTAACTTAATTTAATATGTTTTAATTTAATTTAATTTAATTTAATTTGTTTTAATTTAATTTAGTCAAATTTAATTTAATTTAATCTATTCATTTAATTTAATTTAATTTAATTTATTCATTTAATTTTGATTTAAATTGTTTATTTAATTTAATTTAATTTAATTATTTAATTTAATTATTTAATTTAAATTTTTAATTTAATTTAATTTAATTTATTTATTTAATTTTAATTGAAATTTTTAAAAGAGTTTAATAATTTAACTTTAGTTTAATGATAAAGTCTTTTGATATTTTAAATTTGAGTTATCATTTTAATTAAGAATTAAATATTAATGAGATGATTAATTTAGGGATTTTTTTAAAATTAAAGAATAAATCTCTTCCTAACAATATCCCTATTTTAATAATTCCAATTTTATTATTCTTCCCAAATTTAATCAATTATTTAATTAAGGTTTATTTCAATTATTTTAAATTGTTTAATGGGTTTCTACCCTTTAATTATTTAAATTTCAATCATCCAAATCAGATTAAGATCAGATATTTTACTTGTTATTTTTATTAAACCTAAAGTTTTAATTAAGGGTTAAAATTTTAATTACCATTTTGCCCTTTAAGCTTAATAATTTCATAACTCACTAAATTGAGCTCAAATGAACTTGAAATTTTTATGTGACTTCACTCATATGTCAATAAAGACATGAGGGAGAAAATGTGATTTTTCTGTATTTAATTTATTTATATAATTATTTTTGGTAGAAAATAGAAATTTCCAAGGAAAATTTAATAACATGACTAAGGGAAAGTTTCTATCCTTAAGAAAATTAGAGGACATTCCTAATGACCAGAGGACTACTTGGACCAATTTTGGTGATTTTTTGAATTATATTATTTTTATTATAATTATTTTAAGTTTTGGAGTGTTAATTAATTTAAAAATAAAATAAAGGTTGAAAAATGAATTTTGTATTTTTCAAAAATCTCTCTCATATCAAGGAAACCAGAGAATCAATTTTTGTAATTTTCTGATTTTCCTATGATTTACTATAATTATTTTAGTGAAAATGCTAGAAAATACATTTTTTTAATTTTAAAATT
Organism: Papilionanthe hookeriana x Papilionanthe teres; assembly: GCA_022702705.1. Classification (NCBI taxonomy): domain Eukaryota; kingdom Viridiplantae; phylum Streptophyta; class Magnoliopsida; order Asparagales; family Orchidaceae; genus Papilionanthe; species Papilionanthe hookeriana x Papilionanthe teres. Next base: position 9,463,056 of record CM040437.1, read on the forward strand.
ACCCTAGAGCTTTAAAATTTAATATCTCATTAAATAGACCTAAGAAAAATATGGGGTTTGTTCCTAAGTCATTAAAATTCAAAATCTGACATTTTGGTGAATTTTATTATTTTTGTGAATTTTATTATTTTTTAATTATTAAAAATATTAAAATAATATTAAAAATCAACTTTTTTAAAAAATTGAAATTTTAATTTTCTTAAATTCCCCTAATATCAGAGAGGCTCCAAAACCAATTTGGTGAATTTTTTAAAGGTATTTTGAAAGTTATGAATTTTTAAAGTTCAAATTGACTAAATGGCTTAATCAACCCATTTAGTGGGGCTAACCAAGTCCAATTCACTTCAAATTTTTATGGTGGGTTCCTCTGATCCTAAAGGTCAGTGGAGGATTGATTTCAAGTCAATTTGATGTATGGTTAACTCTAATTAATTAGGGATCTATTTTGGGTGTTTAAGCCGATTAGGGTTATTTTAAATGAGCTAACTCAAAACCTCTTTTTCCTAGGGTCCTACGATCATAAGGGACATCACCAAATTTTCCTAGAATTTATTTCACAACATGCTAATTATTAGAATTAAAATACTCAAAACAGTAACATGAGTTTGAAAAATCAATAACTTCTCATAGGGATGGCCTATGACTTTGGAAAATTCAGGGAATGTTCCCAAATTCAGAGGCTTCAAAAGCCCTATGGTCTCATGCCATGGTGAATTTCCTACATGCATGGAGAATTAAAGTAGTGCGGACGAGTAAATAAATTATTAAAAATAAAATACTTGATGAAATTAAATGATTTCTTTTCCACATTATTCTCCTGCGATTCCATCGAGCGAGAGGGTATTTTTATTTTATTTTTATGATTTTCCTACACGAGTTATGAATTTTTGAAGTTTAGGGAATTAAATAAATAGAAAAATACCCTAATTTTCTATTTATCCACGCGGCGCCGCGTCGACCTCGGCGACTCCGAATGCACGCGCGTCACGCTCCCATTCGACGCCGCCATCCGACTCGGCACTGCGGGTCCCGTGGTTCTCGTACCATCTCCCGGTCCGACGCCATCCGAGCCGTCCGTCCGCGCGTGTATTAAATGGACGGCATCCGTTCATCGTCCCCGAGCGTCCTCACCCGAGAGCCGTCCACACTAAATCCCTAATATCTCACTCGATACTCGATGGATTTTCGTGTTCTTATGCTCTATTGATTCGTCTTGAGAAGATGAACACATCCATACGGTTTATGTGGAATGAAATTTACTCAATAAAACTGGAGAATGTTCAAAAGCTCGGGAAGAAGAGTGAGGCCATACCTTTGCTCAGAGAAGTGTGGCTTCGATCCGAGGGTTGTTTCACCTTCGATTGGATCCGCGCAAGCTCCGGATGAAGTCTCCTGGTGCGGTGAATTTCCTAGGTAGGATTTTGACCACGGCCCGATCCACAAAGCTTGGAGGCCGGAGCAAGCTGGGTGGCTTTGGAGATGGGGCTTTTGCTGGTGGACACCTTCTCTTGGTACGGTGAAGGTGTAGGACCAATCGATTTGGGGATTGGCTCACCTGTGGAGAAGTGTCCTGGTTTTGGGCTTGGATTTCAGCTGCGAAATTGAGCTCGCGAGAGGAAATGGCGGGGAATTTCGAGTGGGGATCAAGTGCTCTATGTATGGGGAGTAGTACGGAACAATTTTGGCGAGTTTCCTTAAGGTTTGTTTTCGGCCCCTCTCATCGCCGAGAAGGGGTGGTGTTTAAATAGGAGAGGGTGGAGGGCCTCCAGGGAGAGTTAGGGCTTGGGATCGAGCTGCTCTTGGCAAGAGAAGAACGAGCTACAATGGCCATTGGGGATGGGGCGGCTCGGCAAGGGAGAATTCCAAAGTTGTCTCACATGTGAGCTCTTGGCCATGGTGTTTTCCGGCGACCCGGTGGGCGGCCGGCCGAGGCATGGGTCACCCTCGAGGTCGGGTGGGTCGGGGCGGGACTTGGTGCAAGCAATTGGCAATTGCCATGTGTAAAGGCTTTGATCCAAAGTAGAATGGGGCATGGCTAGTTTTGAGTCTAAATGGGTCAATCCACCCATTTGGGCTTGGTGCACCCTTCAAGGTGGTTTTGGATGCTGTAGGGGATCAAAGGGATCCGCTGGTTTGGCATGGAGAAGTCTCCATCCAAATATATTTGGATTAAATTTAAGTTTAGGTGAAACATGATTAAGGCTAATGAGCTTTAGGCATTAAGGAAAGCCCCCCCTCTTCTTACCCAATATGGCATGGTGGAGTGTCCAAGGCTCTCATGGCTCACATGTGGCTCATGCATGGCCTCAATGGCTCACATTTGGCTTGGCAAAGGTTTGGTCAATTTCATGAAAATGGATTTTAGGAATTTTTGGTAATTTGATGGAAATTTGTATGAAACTTGATTTGGAATGATTTCATGATGAATTTAGGACTTAGGTATTGAGTTTAATTGAAAGTATGATGAGGGGAAATGTCATATGGGCTTTGAGACCAATTTTGGGCCTTTGGATGTGGTAAAAATGGGCTTTTAAAATGGTTTAAGGAATGGGCCTTTAAGTTTAAAAAATGAGTTTATGGATGGAAATTTTGTAAAGAGGTTGGGCCAAATAATTGTTGGGTTTAGCTCATGGATGTGTCATGAGTGACTTGAAGCAAATTGGGGGTGATTTGGGTTTGAATTGGGTTGAATTGGGCTCTTTTGGTGAATGGGCCAATATAGGTCAAAGTGGGCCAAGTTGGGCCAATGTTGGGCTAGGGTTGAAATTGATGTAAAATTAATGTTGAAAAATGTTTATGGGAGTGTTTCAAAGAGTTTTTGACTTTGGTTGGGCTTTGATTTTGGGGTTTGGGATCATTTGGGTTAGGTTTGGGTTTAGGTCAAAATTGGGCCTTTTAGCTTTGGGTTGAATTTGAGTGGGGTTTGGGTCTAAATTTTGGGCAAATCATGTTAGTGTTTTTCTTGTGGGGATGCTAAGGAAGATTTAGAAAAGATTTGGGGTTAATTGGAGTTGAATTGGGTGAGTTTGGGTTAGGTTTGGGTTATGGGTCCAAATTGGGCTTTAAAGCCAAAAGTGAAATTGGATCCAAATGTCACTCAAATTGGACTTGGATTTGGTCTAGATTGGTGTTGGGAATGTTGAATTGAAGTTTAGAATTGAATTGGACCAGAATTTGGGTTAATTTGGTAGGTTTGGTTTGACATTGGGTTCACTTTGGGTTTAAAATGGGTCAAATTGGGGGTTTTGACAAAATTAGGGTAAATTGACAAAATTGGCCCATGGTGTAGTTGGACAAAATGCAATTGGAAATATTTGGGATTTTCTGGAATTTTCTGGGAATTTTCTGAGTTTTTGGATTTTTGGGTCAAGAGGGGTATTTTGGGTATTTGGAGGGTATTGGGAGGTATTTTTGGAATTTTTGGTATTTTTGGGTATGGATGATCAATTTGAGTAATGTGGAAATTTTTCGGATTGATTTTGGGGAATTTTGGGTGATTTAGGTGATTTTGGAAATTTTGGGTAGTTTCAAGGGCATTTGGTAGGTTAGGCGGGTGTAGGGTCCCGGGGGTCAAAAATTGAAAATTTGGAAAATTGAAGATTGGGTAAATTTAAGTGGAATGAAATCATTTTGGTTGAGCCATGAAGCCATACCAAGCCCACATCAGCCATGAAGGGACTCATTTGAGGCATTCACTATGTTGTTCCTAACCCTCTTAGCTGAGGGTTTGGGGGTTAAGGACCATCCATGTGAATTACCTACATGAGTCGGGAGGTCGAAGTTAGGTATGGGTGTAGTTTTAGGAGGTGTGTGAAAGTGTAGTGTATGAGTGTAGTGTGTGTGTAAGTCGGCCCCATCACCGGACCGGGCCACCAGTGAGGGCGTCTAAGGCCAAAGAGTCCTATAGGAACTCATCCTTTAAACTTCGACATTTGATTTCAACCCTCTAGGTGATTAGGGGTCTACGGTCGAGTTTGTGGGGTTTGCGGGGAGTTAAGAAGTGGTTTGAAATTCTAGATGGTGGATCCCAATTCTAGTCCTCTAAGATAGTCAAAGGAAAAGCCTAAGGCTAGATCCTAAGTACTAAAACGAAGAAGAGAAGGCCTCATTAAAAATGAGGTCAACAAGGCACTGATCTCGAAAGTTTAAACGAAGCTGGAGTTGAAATTTAAGTATCAATCCTGGGAGAGAATCGAAATTTAAGTATCGGTCTCGAAAAATGGGAGGCGGAGTGTAGGTATCGTCCCCGAAAGAGAACTTGAATTTAGGTATCGGTCTCGAAAGTTGAGAATTGAAATTTAGGTATCAATTCGGATGAGAATCAAAATTTAGGTATCGATTTCGGAATGAGAACCGGAATTTAGGTACTGACTACGGAAAATTTGAATTGAAATTTAGGTATCAATTGGGATGAGAATCGAAATTTAGCTATCGATCTCGGAGTGAGAACTGGAATTTAGGTACCAGTCTCGGAAATTTTTGAATTGAAATTTAGGTATCAATTCGGATGAGAATCGAAATTTAGGTATCGATCTCGGAATGAGAACTGGAATTTATGTACCAATCTCGGAAATTTTGAATTGAAATTTAGGTATCAATTCGGATGAGAATCGAAATTTAGGTATCGATCTCGGAAATAGTACTGGAATTTAGGTACCAGTCTCGGAAATTTTGAATTGAAATTTAGGTATCAATTCGGATGAGAATCAAAATTTAGGTATCGATCTCGGAATGAGAACTGGAATTTAGGTACCAGTCTCGGAAATTTTGAATTGAAATTTAGGTATCAATTCGGATGAGAATCGAAATTTAGGTATCGATCTCGGTATGAGAACAGGAATTTAGGTACCAGTCTCGGAAATTTTGAATTGAAATTTAGGTATCAATTTGGATGAGAATCGAAATTTAGGTATCGATCTCGGAATGAGAACTGGAATTTAGGTACCAGTCTCGGAAATTTTTGAATTGAAATTTAGGTATCAATTCGGATGAGAATCGAAATTTAGGTATCGATCTCGGAATGAGAACTGGAATTTAGGTACCAGTCTCAGAAATTTTGAATTGAAATTTAGGTATCAATTCGGATGAGAATCGAAATTTAGGTATCGATCTCGGAATGAAAACTGGAATTTAGGTACCAGTCTCGGAAATTTTTGAATTGAAATTTAGGTATCAATTCGGATGAGAATCGAAATTTAGGTATCGATCTCGGAATGAGAACTGGAATTTAGGTACTGGTCTCGGAAATTTTGAATTGAAATTTAGGTATCAATTCGGATGAGAATCGAAATTTAGGTATCGATCTCGGAATGAGAACTGGAATTTAGGTACCAGTCTCGGAAATTTTTGAATTGAAATTTAGGTATCAATTCGGATGAGAATCGAAATTTAAGTATCGATCTCGGAATGAGAACTGGAAATTAGGTACCAGTCTCGGAAATTTTGAACTGAAATTTAGGTATCAATTCGGATGAGAATCGAAATTTAGGTATCGATCTCGGAATGAGAACTAGAATTTAGGTACCAGTCTCGGAAATTTTGAATTGAAATTTAGGTATCAATTCGGATGAGAATTGAAATTTAGGTATCGATCTCGGAATGAGAACTGGAATTTAGGTACCAGTCTCAGAAATTTTTGAATTGAAATTTAGGTATCAATTCGGATGAGAATCGAAATTTAGGTATTGATCTCGAAATGAGAACTGGAATTTAGGTACCAGTCTCGGAAATTTTGAATTGAAATTTACTGTGGAGATTTGGATTTAGCGGGAGATCGAAATGAGATATGAAAGTGTTTCATATCCCACGGGAATCAATCAAAGTCTGATTACTTGGCGAAGGGTACCAACCCATGCCATCCGGATCAGATTGAAAATTCTTCGTGATTCTGAAATCATCCCGAGAGAGGGTTTCAAGGGAGGTCTAGAATAGATCTTTATTTGAAGAAGGATTGGAGGGTTTGAGAAGATGGGTTTAAACTGGAATTCAATTTGAGCTTTAAATTTGTTTTTTTTGTCCTTTAACTGTCCCGTTTTTTGTTGTTTATTTGGTGTTCATGTGGATTTGGTGTTCGACATTTTTAGATCTTTTTTTTTAAGGAAAGTTTTCTTTTATTCTCTTTTTTTTATTTCTTCTCTGTTCTTTGTTCGAAGTTCATTTAACTTTAATGGCGTTTCCCAGTCAATTTGCACAAAAGAGGTGAAGGCCAAAAATGTGACATGGTCACTTTCATTCCAATCATGTTGAAGATACATCATACCACTCAATCTGGAATACATCTCATACAATCCATGTAGACTCAAAACGGACTATGTATGATCTTTGTCGATCCATCCAAAAAAAGGTATCTGTCAGAAATCCATGTCTGAATAGTGAGGTACATGGTCAATAACATCACCTTCCAAGCCATCCTTGGAAAGGATGCCGTATGGGTGTACGTTGGAGGTGTGATATTTTCCATGTAACTCACAGCTCGTAAGGCCGGAGGTTCTCTAGCTCCGAGTCTGGCTGGAAGTGGTAAGGTGTCTTCCCGTCGTCCATCCTTCCGAAAGTAACCGAGATCCGCTTCACCGGTACTCCCGGTATGCAATGCTTAGCGATATCCGCTCCGTTGCCCTTCGGTATCATGACGGAACCTACCGGTAATGGTATCTTCACCGGCCCTCGGAACTCACCCGGGTCCTGCTATCCGGAGGTCGGATCCGAACATGTTGTTACACTCGTTCGGGAAAGAGACAGTGCGGAAAGGTCCGACAAAGTCGTGGTGATCTATGTGTGGGGGTATGCAGTCACCCTGCTTGTAGATGTTAATAATGCGACTATTGGGTATGCAATCCGCGGCAGTACCCTCCATGTTATCAATCTCTTTACCATTCTCTTGATGACTAGTGGCATCGGATCCACTTGGCCATGACGGAGTATTCCTGGAGGGTTTCCCTTCCTGTCTTCCGCAAAGTTGTAACAGCATCCACATTGTATTGTGATTCTTCCTTTCCCTGGAATCCATCTCCGGGATTCTGAGTATGTGTTTTCCCTTAGGCGGCCCGCTCGGCCCATTCTTTTCAAATCCCGGATGTAATCCACGATTTGCTGTTGTTCATACTCTGAGAATACGTCTGTATGTAGCTCGAGGCCCTCTAGTATATTGATCCTTCTGCCTCAAATTCTCTCGAAGTATTCAAAGGTTTTCTTTTCGACATTCTGCATTCTCTCCAGCTCGTATTCCGGAATAAACTGCAGATGGCGAGGCCTGGTGACATATTGTGGGATATACGGTTCAATCCCTTCACGCTCTCCCCGCATACCTCGGCTCCTCGGGGATGATGTCCGTCGGGACATCCCCCGGGGTTGCTTCGCAACAAGGTCATGCATTACCGGTGGTTCTATCCGGTGGCGTGGTAGCCTTCTTTCTTCCGGTCTTTGTGAGATTTCCCCGGTCCTTTCCGTTATCCTAGGAGCCGGCCTCCTTTCTTTAGGTTCCCGGTGAACCGGTGTCCTTGAAGTGTACGTATCGGCAGTAGCAATCTGTCTCGTCGCGCTGGTCCGCGACTAGTTTTGTTAACATCTTACGGATACGGCGATTCTTATTTCTTCGTTGCGTTGCTTGTGAGAGTAGCTCTTCGAACTTCTTGAATCTCCGTGGGCGCGGCGCCGACAAGCTCGCCCTCCGCCGTAGCGACTACGTGACTTCATTTTCTTATCTTCTTCGGTGCTTGCCTTTCTTTTCTTCGTTGCTAGATTGGTGGCTTGGGCCACCCATTTTCATCACTCGTCCGCCCGGGAAGTTCTTCTCGGTCAACCGGGACCCGCTCACTTTCCTCGTATCGTAGGCTCGTCGGTGTGAAATCCGAGTCAATCTCGATTATCGCTCCATCTTTCACCCTCTTTTCATCGAGTGCAAGGCTTACGCCATTTCTAAAGTTCAGGACCAACCGCCCGTTCGACATTTCCCTGCGAAAAGACAAGGAAAAGGATCAGGGGCTGTACTAAGAACAAGAACATTAAGAAAATGTTTATTAAAGACATTTTTTTTATATTATATTTTTTGTATTTTCAAATTTAGCAGGAATGAAGTGGGAAAAATCAGGAAAAAGATCTTGATTTGGAAAAGAAAACAAGGAAAACTTTATTATCATGATTTTATTTATCTTAGCACATTTTATTATTTTTGGGTTCGGACCCAATCATAAGTAACTACTTCGCCCGTGTTTCTTAGGGATGAAGAATTCATTCCTTCGAAACATCAGGTAGCGTAATACTTTTTCAAGTATTGTCCGTTGATCGGAAGCATATGTCGTTCTCCCTGACAATTCACTAGCTAGTAGGAACCTCCCGAGTATACCTGCTTCAACCACAAACGGCCCTTCCCAAGTGGGTTCAAATTTTCCTCCTATCTTGCGGTGTGCAAGAATAGGTCTCTTGAGAACGAGAACTAAGTCACCAACTTTGAAGGTTCTTGGGCGGACCAGTTTGTCATGGGCTTGAACCATCTTAGCTTGGTATAGTTCTAAATTCTGTTGCGCTGCAAGTCTTTTCCCTTCCAGGCATTCTAATTCTCCTAGCCTTAATTTGGCATTCTCTTCTGTCGTGATCTTGTTCGCAACTGCAATTCTGAGTGAAGGAAGCTGAACCTCTAAAGGTAACACTGCCTCGGACCCATACACCAGAGCGTAAGGTGTAGCTTCGAGTAGGAGTTCGAAGGTTGTCCGGTAGGCCCATAAGGCTTCTAACAACTTCTCGTGCCAATTTCTCTTATTATCGTCCAAGGTTTTCTTTAAGATTTGAACAAGAGTTTTATTAAAAGCCTCGGTGAGGCCGTTTTCTCTTGGGTAGTAAATTGTCGAGTATCGCCGGCCGATTCCGTGTCTCCCGACAAAATTGTTGATTTGCGTGCTTCGAATGTCGACCCATTATCCGAGATGATCCTCGCGCGGCACTCCGAAACGGTAGACAACTTGGTTCTTGAAAATCCGTAGCACGTGGTGTGCTTTCACTTCTCTAAGTGGAACCGCCTCTGCCCACTTGGAAAAGTAATCCGTAGCCGCAAGAATGAAGCGATGTCCTTTTGAAGATGGTGGTTCTATCAGACCCACTATATCTGTGCCCCAACATTCAAATGGCCACGACGCAATTGTCGGATGTAGCACATTTGGAGGTTGGTGTAGAACCACTCTGTGCACTTGGCATTGGTGACAGTTCTTAGCGATTTTCAAGCAGTCGGTCATCATCGAGGGCCAGTAGTACCCTAGTCTTTTAATTTTCATTTTCATCTTCGGACCCGACCGGTGAGCGCCACGTAGTCCCGAATGTACCTCTTTAACGATTTCACGGGCCTCGGACCCACTTAGGCATCTTAGCCACATTTGATCGAAAGACCTTCTGTATAACGTGTTATTTATTAATACGTAGGACAGAGTTCTTTTCTTGTTCTGATGGGCCAACGACCTATCGTCTGGTAGTTTTCCTGTTTGCAGGTAGTCTACTAATGGCTGTAGCCAATCTTCTGTGTTTTCTCGTCATCGTTGCAACCGATTCTTTTTCTTTTTCGATTTGTGTATTGTGTCTATGTCGAGCCGTGATAGGACCTAACGTCCGTGAACCGACACTTCCATCGATTCATCTTCCAAACAGGCAAATTCTTTTGCGAGACGGCTAAAGCATCTCGCTAAAGCATTTTCTTTTCTGGGAATTTTGTAGATCGTCACATTTGGAATTTGTTCCAACAACTGTATGGCATACTGGAAATATTGCTCGAGTCTTGGCTTTAAAATTTTGTACTGTCCGGCGATCTGTTGAATGATCAATTGCGAATCCCCGTAGATGTTGATGTCTGTTATCCCCATTTGAATAGTTAATTCCAGTCCCGTTATGAGGGCTTCGTATTCTGCTTCATTGTTTGTACACGGTTCTGTCAAGTGGTAGGAGTATCTTAACATCCCCCGCTCCGGTGTTATAAAGATTAGCCCGATTCCTGCCTTACAGGGCACTATCACTTGCGATTCTTCGTCTTTGTATGCTGAAGATTCTCCGTCGAAATATAATTCCCAACGTCGATCATCAGTGTTTTCTAGGCTCATTACTTGTTCATCCGGCAAATCGTCATTGAGAGGAGATTCCGTCAGGCAAAGGGTGTGCTGCGAGAAAGTCCGCTAAGACTTGTCCCTTTACGAGCACGAAGAGGCACGAAAGTTATATCGAATTGCAATAATATCATCGACCTTCCGGCAAGTCCGCCGGAAAGTTTTGGACGAGTCATCAAGTATTGCAATGGATTAAATTTCGAGATCAGGTTGACCTTATGAGAAAGCATGTAGTGCCCGAGCTTTTGAGCGGCGAAGATCGTGGCCAAACAATGCTTTTCAATTGCGGGATACCTTATTTCCGTCGAAGTAAACGACGGCTTAAGTAGTAAAGAGCATTTTCTTTACCCTCATCATCGACTCGGCTAACGTGGCTCCGAGAGAGTCGTCTAAAGCCGCGGTGTAAAGTATCGCCGGTCTACCCGAGACCGGGGCCGCTAAGACAGGAGGTATCATTAAATATTGTTTAATGTCCTCGAAGGCCTTCCGGCATTTCTCTTCCCAAATAAATTTGGCGTCCTTTTTAACTAGTGCCGAGAAAGGTCGACACCTACTTGACAAGTTTGAGATAAAGCGTCGAAGATATGCCAACTTCCCTCGAAAAGATCGTAGTTGTTTTAAGGTTTTGGGAGGCGGCATTTCTAAGATAACTTTTAATCTTTTCCGGGTCAATTTTAATTCCACGATGTCGGACAACGAATCCTAAGAATTTCCCGGAGGTGACGCCGAAGGCGCATTTTAAGGGATTCATCTTAAGATTAAATTGTCTTAATCGTTCGAAAACAATTCTCAAATCATACAAGTGGTTGTCCTTTACTTTGCTTTCGATGACCACATCGTCCACGTAGCATTCGACTTGATTGTGGATGAGATCATCAAAAATTCTTATCATCGCTCTCTCGGTAGGTTGCTCCTGCGTTCTTCGGTCCGAATGGCATCACCGTGTAGCAATATACTCGATCGGCGTTCGAATGCCGTAAGCTTTTCATCTTCCGGAGCCATTTTTATCCGGTCGTATCCCGAAGATCCATCCATGAATGAAAATATTTCATGTGTTGAAGCAATGTCGATCATTAGTTCTGGGATCGGTAGAGGGAATTCGTCTTTTGGACATGCCTTGTTTAAATCTCTGAAGTCTACACAAATTCTGATCTGACCATTCTTCTTTCTGACTGGCACAACGTTGGCTAGCCAAGTTAGGTATTGTTCTTCACGGAAAAATTTGGCATTTATTAGCTTTTTAACTTCAGCTATGACTTGTTGTTCGATTTCTAGACGCACTCTTCTAGGACCTTGTCTGACTGGGACAGAAGTAGGATCCACTCCTAGCTTATGGACTGCGACCTCTGGAGCTAATCCCGGCATCTCATCGTAGTTCCAAGCAAAACAGTCTTTAAATTCCATTAATAACTTGATTATTTCTTCGGAGTCTTCTTTATTGAGTAAGGAGCTAACAAAGGTAGGTCTAGGCTCTTCGCTAGTACCTAAGTTAACTTCCATTAGCTCATCTATTATAGATTTAATCTCTTCTTCGAATTCTGGTGGAGCGTCTCCAATTTGTAAATCTTCGAGTTCGTCTATAGTTTCCATGCAGTTTTCATTAGATTCGCAAGTGACAACCAAGCAAAATTTAGTATCGTCAACTGATCCTACTGTGCCAAATCCGAGTCCATGCTTTGAATTGGGTGGACGACCGGAGTTATTCCATAATTTTTCAAAATGTTGTGATTGACCTTTTGTCCATTATCGAGGTAAGAAACCACGTTGAATTAAACTTTGAACACAGGGAGAGTACCACTCAAAAGGTAATTCCATTAATTCTGATGAAGTGACATCTTCAAATTGTACATTATTTTCAGTTTTGGAGGAAGAAGCACCACGGTAGAATTTGATCGGCTTTGCACCGCCGCTACGTACCTCTTTGACCACCATACCCTCGATCTTATTAGAATGGATCGGGGTTAGGGTCATAGTATGTACGTAGTGGTTAATCTTCTCGTACATTGATTTGTATTCTTCATTCTTTTCATCTTCGAGGAGATCTTGAATTGCGGCTTCTTCCGACTTATTGTTGTCGCTTCTTGCTTGATTTCTTTTTCTTCTTCGAACTCGTCTTCCCACTCAACATTGATGGTCGAGTTTCCTCCGTCCAACTCGTCCTAACGTCTCTACCACGGCCTCGTCCCCGGCCTCGACCTCGGATGCGAGTTGTGGAGAAACCTTCACCATCTCGCCGGAAGGAGTGGTGAGTGACCGTTGGACTAGAACTTCGGGTTCTTCGTTGTCCCGAACTTTCTTTGCTTCATTCGTTATGGTATCTCCGGAGAAGATTGTTTTCTTCGGTGGTGCATAATAAGTCGCGTCTTCATGGATTCCAATTTCATGTACGGAGAATGGTTGTAAGTCACCTTTGATGCACCGTTCCCCTCCATCGTAGTATTTAATGCACTGATGTAGAGATGATGGTACCATCCTGTTTTCATGTATCCATGGTCGGCCCAGTAGAGCGTTGAACGACGTTTCCGAATCAATTATGTGAAATTTTGCGGTTGTCTTTGCTAAGTCACTGGTCTTCATTAGTAGCGTTTTTGATCCGAGGGCTCTTTCTCCTTTCTGGTTGAATCCTCTTATTAACATTTTGTCTGCTTCGAGCTCACGAGCATCAATTTCCAAATATGCTAGTGTTCGAAGACTCGTTATATTGATTGATGCTCCTGGATCCACCAATACTCGGAGAGCGTAAACTTCCCAATTGTAATCGAAATGTACAACGGTCGGTTGTGATCCGCCGTCCCAAGTAGTAGGTCATTGTCCGTGAAGGTAACACCTCGTCGTTCCTTTAACGAGCAAACCTCATCTAAGGAATCTCCGGCCATTTGAGCTAAGCAAATTTTCGGATCAAGTAAGGCCTTGATCAGAGCTTCTCTCATCTCCTTCGAAAAGATGAGAGCTTCGTAGATACTCAGTTTGGCTGGTAGTTTCCTAAGATGGGTTAGCACGTTGTAGTCCACTTTTTTTTCATGTGTCTCGGCTTCTTCTCGAATGGGTATTTCTTCTGCTGGTTTTTGTCCTTCTTGAGCAACCACCTACTTTCCTTTGTCCTTTGGACCCATTCTCGGAGGTAAAACTCTTCCACTTCTTAAGTTGACTTCTGTAATTTCTTCTGAATCTAGTGTTGAGCTTGTCGGCACTATTTTTTAGGTTGTGTGGTATTTTATTTTGAAAAGGGGGTCGCCTAACAGAAATTGTCGGCGAATTTTTTTAATTTAATTTAAATAAATAATTTGAAAAATAGTATTTGATTTTGAAAATAATTTTAAATTTAAAAATTTTTAAGATATGAAATCAAACTGATCTCACATCCCGAATAGTTTACATAAACGAGCACCGCACCACAAACCGTGTATCTATCCTTAAGGATAGAAACACTGCTTGATGGTGGGGCTCGATTAAATAAACTAGAAGATTTGTGACATCCGTTTGGTCTGCGAACCAATTTTATAAGCCGACAAATTCCCCTGCTTAATATGAAAGTATTAAACAGGGTTTATATTACACGGGTTCTTTAAAATTCCCTATAAGGGCAAGCCCTATAGTTAATTACATCTTAAGTGACGGGAATCACCTAAGAAAACTCTCGATAATAATCAGTAATTCTGCTCTCAAGAATTTCAAAGTTTAAGTTTTTCAAGGGATTGAATTTTAGAATTTCAATAGGGAATGGATCAAGTTTGGAACATTTTGTTTTGGGAATTCAAAGGAAGAAAAGTAGGAGAAATTACGGATTCGAAGTGAACTTCGGTAATCTCCCGACTATCCTATTGTTTGGCTTGAATTTATGAAAGTCCTAATGTCTATTTAATGTTTTGATTTTGTCAATTTTAATTAATTAGGGCTTATATTTATATGATAGAATCATACAAACAGCCTTGAAGATGTGAGGGTTTATGTCATATCAGACGACTACTTCGGAATCCTAAGACCGGTTAGGGCTTAATTTGCAATGCAAATGCCTAACGAAGAGTTGAGGATATATGTTGCACTAGTGCAAACTACCTCGAAATCCTATGGCTTTGTTGTTTAATTCTAAGACAGCTTTGTCGTTGTAGATTCGTATTTTGCCGATGACGATGGCCGTGTCGCCAACCATGCTCCGAGCTCCTTGTTGTTGCAGAGGTTTAGTTTTAGAAGTCATAAATCAGGGGATGAGAAAAGTGTTTTGGTTTAGAGAAAATCTTAATTTTCAAGTGTTTTTCGTGTTTTAAACAAATCTTAAAGTTGATTATAACGACACCGGTTAAGATCCCACGATTCCATCCTTCCGGCATCATTATTTTTATCGGATTCACTTAGTCCAGATGAATTTGCTAAACTCAACTAAATGAGTTCCACACTTTCATTTAGACCGTGGGAAATCCCGTTAGCAACACGTAGGTTACATCATCCGAGGTATTCCCGATCATCCCACAAGACGTTTTAATTTAGTTGTAATTGTAGTTTTGTGTTCTGTTTGTGATTAAATTTTGAGTTGTTTTATATTTTGAAGTGTTGTGGCGGTGAATTTTATCTTGCAATGACTTTTAGTTTAATTTTGGTTTCAGTTTTAGGGACTATCCTAAAGGTGTGGGTTTTCATGCAACAGATTGTTTATCATGCAAGAAAAGTAAGTGCGATGCGATTAAATAAATTGCAATAATGTAAATTGCAAGAAAGTAAATTGCAATAAAATAAAAGCGTACTTGGAGGGTCTTCCCGTCATCCCAAGCTGCACTTAAAACACAATTAGAATATTTAAGCAAGTTCCTAGGTAAAGCTAAGGGAAGGATTATGGTTTTCTACCAAATTCCTAATCCTACAGCCTAGTCATTTCCTATGACGTCTAGGTTCCTCGTATTTTGGTTCGAGGACGGTTTTCTTCATCAAAGAACAATTAAGTTCAATTGTTCTTATGAACATCCTATCATATCGAGGAAGTGCTTAAGGAAAATCTTAAACATCTTTTCAATATTTCTAGGATTGTTTTAAGTCCAAATGAATTCAATTACACAAATGAATTAATCGTCCGAGGTTTAGTTAAGTTTTGTTATTATCTTACTCAGTGAACAAGGATATTTGAATGTCTTATAAGTCAAGTAACATTTCATTTAATGTTCCGTTTAGGAGTTATGATAATCAAAGTTTTCGAGGGCAAATTGGTGTTCCAATAATTTGTGATTTAGTTTAACTTCAATTAATGGGTTTAAATTTGGAATAGTGTTCAAGTTGCTTTATATTTAATTTTCTTTCTATTTTAAAGTGATGTTATTTAATTCAATTTAATTTTAACTTTAATTAAATTTAATTTTAATTTTAATTTAATTTAATTTAATTCAATTTAGTTTCGATTTGATGTTAATTTAATTTAGTTTAATTTGATTTAATTTCCTTTAATTTAATTTAATTTGATTTAATTTTAATTTAATTTGATTTAATTTAATTTAATTTAATTTAATTTAATATGTTTGATTTAATTTAATTTAATTTAATTTAATTTGTTTTAATTTAATTAAGTCTAATTTAATTTAATTTAATTTATTCATTTAATTTAATTTAATTTAATTTATTCATTTAATTTAATTTAATTTGTTTATTTAATTTAATTTAATTTAATTTAATTTAATTTAATTATTTAATTTAATTTTTAATTTAATTTAATTTAATTTATTTATTTAATTTTAATTGAAATTTTTAAAAGAGTTTAATAATTTAACTTTAGTTTAATGATTAAGTCTTTTAATATTTTAAATTTGAGTTATCATTTTAATTAAGAATTAAATATTAATGAGATGATTAATTTAGGGATTTTTAAATTAAAGAATAAATCTCTTCCTAACAATATCCCTATTTTAATAATTCCAATTTTATTATTCTTCCCAAATTTAATCAATTATTTAATTAAGGTTTAATTATTTTAAATTGTTTAATGGGTTTCTACCCCTTTAATTATTTAAATTTCAATCATCCAAATCAGATTAAGATCAAATATTTTACTTGTTAATTTTATTAAACCTAAAGTTTTAATTAAGGGTTAAAATTTTAATTACCATTTTGCCCTTTAAGCTTAATAATTTCATAACTCACTAAATTGAGCTTAAATGAACTTGAAACTTTTATGTGACTTCACTCATATGTCAATAAAGACATGAGAGGAGAAAATGTGATTTTTCTGTATTTAATTTATTTATATAATTATTTTTGGTAGAAAATAGAGATTTCCAAAGAAAATTTAATAACATGATCAAGGGAAAGTCTCTGTCCTTAAGAAAATTAGGGGACATTCCTAATGACCAGAGGAGCACTTGGACCAATTTTGGTGATTTTTTGAATTATATTATTTTTATTATAATTATTCTAAGTTTTGGAGTGTTAATTAATTTAAAAATAAAATAAAGGTTGAAAAATGAATTTTATATTTTTTAAAAATCTCTCTGACATCAAGGAAATCAAAGAATTAATTTTTGTAATTTTCTGATTTTCCTATGATTTATTATAATTATTTTAGTGAAAATGCTAGAAAATACATTTTTTTTAATTTTAAAATTACCCTAGAGCTTTAAAATTTAATATCTCATTAAATAGACCAAAGAAAAATATGGGGTTTGTTCCTAAGTGATTAAAATTCAAAATGTGACATTTTGGTGAATTTTATTATTTTTGTGATTTTTATTATTTTTTAATTATTAAAAATATTAAAATAATATTAAAAATCAACTTTTTTAGAAAATTGAAATTTTAATTTTCCTAAATTCCCTAATATCAGTAGAGGCTCCAAAACCAATTTGGTGAATTTTTGAAAGGTATTTTGAGAGTTATGAATTTTTAAAAGTTCAAATTGACTAAATTGGCTTAATCAACCCATTTAGTAGGGCTAACCAAGTCCAATCGACTTCAAATTTTTATGGTGGGTTCCTCTGATCCTAAAGGTCAGTGGAGAATTGATTTCAAGTCAATTTGATGTATGGTTAACACTAATTAATTAGGGATCTATTTTGGGTGTTTAAGCCAATTAGGGTTATTTTAAATGAACTAACTCAAAACCTATTTTTCCTAGGGTCTTCTGGTCATAAGGGACATCACCAAAATTTCCTAGAGTTTATTTCACAACATGATAATTAATAGAATTAAAATACTCAAAATTGTAACATGAGTTTGAAAAATCAATAACTTCTCATAGGGATGGCCTCTGACTTTGGAAAATTCAGGGAATGTTCCCAAATTCGGAGGCTTCAAAAGCCTCTATGGTCTCATGCCATGGTGAATTTCCTACATGCATGGAGAATTAAAGTAGTGCAGTACAGTAAATAAATTATTAAAAATAAAATACTTGATGAAATTAAATGATTTCTTTTCCACATTATTCTCCTCTCGTTCAATCGAGCAAGAGGGTATTTTTATTTTATTTTTAGGATTTTCCTACACAAAGTTATGAATTTTCAAGTTTAGGGAATTAAATAAATAGAAAAATACCCTAATTTTCTATTTATCCACGCGGCGCCGAGTCAACCTCGGCAGCTCCGAAATGTCGCGTGTCGCGCCCCCATTCGACACCGCCATCTGACTCAGCACTCCGGGTCCCGCGGTTCACGTACCATCTCCTTGTCCGACGCCATCCGAGCCGTCCGTCCGCGCGTGTATTAAATGGACGGCATCCGTTCATCGTCCCCAAGCGTCCTCACCCGAGAGCCGTCCACACTAAATCCCTAATATCTCACTCGATACTCGATGGATTTTCGTGTTCTTATGCTCTTTGGATTCGTCTTGAGAAGACGAACACATCTATACGGTTTATGTGGGATGAAATTTACTCAATAAAAATAGAGAATGTTCAGAAGCTCGGGATGAAGAGTGAGGTCATACCTTTGCTCAGAGAAGTGTGGCTTCGATCTGAGGGTTGTTTAACCTTCGATTGGATCCCGACGAAGCTCCAGCATGAAGTCTCCCGGTCCGGTGAATTGCCTAGGTAGGATTTCGACCACAGCCCGATCACAAAGCTTGGAGGCTGGAGCAACTGGGTGGCGTGGAGATGGGGCTTTTGCTGGTGGACACCTTCTCTTGGTCTGGTGAAGGTGTAGGACCAATCAATTTGGGGATTGGCTCACTTTGGAGAAGTGTCCTGGTTTTGGGCTTGGATTTCAACTACGAAATTGAGCTCACAGAGAGGAAATGGCAGGGGGATTTCAGTGGGGATCAAGTGCTCTATGTATGGGGAGTAGTCTGGAACAATTTTGGCAGTAGTTTCCTTAAGGTTTGTTTCAAAGACTCTCTCATGGCCGAGAAGGGGTGGTGTTTAAGTCAGAGAGGGTGGAGGGCCTCCCGTGGAGAGTTAGGGCTTGGGATCAGCCGCTGCAGTCAAGGGCAGAATAGCCTACAATGGCCACTCGGGGATGGGGCAGCTCAGCAAGGGAGAATTCCAAAGTTGGCTCACATGTGAACTCTCGGCCATGGTGTTTTCCGGCAACCTGTGGCTGGCCGGCCAGGCATTGGTCACCATCTTGTTCAGGTGGGTCAGGGCTGGGGTTTGGTGCATTCAATTGAGGTTTGACTTGTGTAAAGTGGTTGAATCAAAGTAGAAAGGGGACGGGGCCATTTTAGCTTATTTTGGTCAACCCATGCAAATGGGTTGGGTGCACCTCCCCAAGACCTGGTTTTGGGCCGAGGAGGTCAGTGGGTCAATCTCCCATGTGTGGTGGAGTCTCCATCAAGGATTAGGTGGCAAAGCATGGTTTAGAGTGTGACATGCTTAAGGTAAAAAAAGGCTTAAGAAGGATTAGGAAAGGGGGTCCTCCTTTTTCCATTAATGGCTTGATCGCATGTCAAACCCTCCATGGCTTCATGTGGCTTCTCCATGGCTTGCATGGCTTATCTTTGGCTTGGGGAAAGCTTGGTCAATTTCATGAAAATGGATTTTAAGAATTTTTGGTAATTTGATGGAAATTTGTATGAAACTTGATTTGGAATGATTTGATGATGAATTTAGGACTTAGGTATTAAGTTTAATTGAAAGTATGATGAGGGGAAATGTCATATGGGCTTTGAGACCAATTTTGGGCCTTTGGATGTGGTAAAAGATGGGCTTTTAAAATAGTTTAAGGAATGGGCCTTTAAGTTTAAAAATGAATTTATGGATGGGAATTTTGTAAAGAGTTTGGGCCAAATAATTGTTGGGTTTATCTCATGGATGTGTCATGAGTGACTTGAAGCAAATTGGGGGTGATTTGGGTTTGAATTGGGTTGAATTTGGGCTCTTTTGGTGAATGGGCCAATATAGGTCAAAGTGGGCCAAGTTGGGCCAATGTTGGGCTAGGGTTGAAATTGATGTAAAATTAATGTTGAAAAATGTTTATGGGAGTGTTTCAAAGAGGTTTTGACTTTGGTCGGGCTTTGATTTTGGGGTTTGGGCTCATTTGGGTTAGGTTCTGGGTTTAGGTCAAAATTGGGCCTTTTAGCTTTGGGTTGAATTTGAGTGGGGTTTGGGTCTAGATTTTGGGAAAATCATGTCAGTGTTTTGCTTGTGGGGATTCTAAGGAAGATTTAGAAAAGATTTGGGGTTAATTGGAGTTGAATTGGGTGAGTTTGGGTTATGGGTCCAAACTGGGCTTTAAGGCCAAAAGTGAAATTGGATCCAAATGTCAATCAAATTGGACTTGGATTTGGTCTAGATTGGTGTTGGGAATGTTTAATTGAAGTTTAGAATTGAATTGGACCAGAATTTGGGTCAATTGGGTAGGTTTGGTTTGACATTGGGTTCACTTAGGGTTAAAATGGGTTAAATTGGAGGTTTTGACAAAAGTAAGGTAAATTGACAAAATTGGCACATGGTGTAGTTGAACAAAATGAAATTGGTAATATTTGAGATTTTCTAGAATTTTCTGGGAATTTTCTGAATTTTTGGATTTTTAGGTCAAGAGGGGTATTTTGGGTATTTGGAGGGTATTGGGAGGTATTCTTGGAATTTTTAATATTTTTGGGTATGGATGATCAATTTGAGTGATGTGGAAATGTATGGGATTGATTTTGGGGGATTTTGGGTGATTTGGAAATTTGGAAAATTTTGGGTAATTTCAAGGGCTTTGGGTAGGTTAGGCGGGTGTAGGGTCCCGGGGTCAAAAATTCAAAATTTGGAAAATCGAAGATTGGGTAAATTTGAGTGGAATGAAATCATTTTGGTTGAGCCATGAAGCCATACCAAGCCCACATGAGCCATGAAGGGACTCATTCGAGGCATTCACTATGTTGTTCCTAACCCTCTTAGCCAAGGGTTTAGGGGTCGAGCGACCATCCATGCGAATCACCTACATGAGTCGGAGGTCAAGTTAGGTATGGGTGTAGTTTTAGGAGGAGTGTGAAAGTGTAGTGTATGAGTGTAGTGTGTGTGTAAGTCAGCCCCTTCACTGCACCGGACACCCGTAGGCGGTCCTAAGGCCAAAGAGTCCTACGGGAACTCATCCTTTATACTTCCATATTCGATTTCAACCCTCAGGTGATTAGGGGTCTGCACTCAAGTTCGTGGAGTTTGCAGGGAGTTAAGAAGTGGTTTGAAATTCTAGATGGTGGATCCCAATTCTAATCCTCTAAGATAGTCAAAGGAAAAGCCTAAGGCTAGATCCTAAGTACTAAAGAGAGAAGAGATGACCTCATCAAAAATGAGGTCAACAGAGCTTGCTGGTGTTTCTTCCTGAATCGGAATGACAGGTTCTTTCGGATTAGCTTCAGAGTCTGAAGGCTCTAACTCTATTGTGACTGGAGCTCCACGAAACTCGCAGATAGATTCGTTGCTTGTTGAACTCTCGTAGCCTACTTGATGGATGTCTTCTTTGTCATTTTGATCGTCGAGATTGTTTATGATTTGAGAATTGTCGTTGGTATCGAAATCGATGTCCGGATTGTCGCTAGTTATGTAATCGTTAGAAACAATCAAAACGTAGCCAACGCCATCACCCTTATCATTATATGATCCCACCGAAGTGAGCAGATAATCATACAGAGTCAGAGGTTCGAGGGATTTCTCCCCCGAATCCGAAACAACTATCCTAGGATAAGCAGCCCCTTGTCTAGCTTTAGGAACCTCGGTCCTCTCTTCTTCGTCGATTTTCTTCTTCTCTTCAATCGTCTCCTGTTGAGGTGGTTCTTCTATTGCAAGTGATAAGTGCCGACTTGACGTGTTTCGAACTCGAATTGAAGCTCGCACCGAGGCGGTTTGGATGCTGTCTAAAATCTTTTTTGAAGACCTTGTCCAAGCGGTAGTCCATCCATCGTCAGTCGTATAGGGATCTATCGGATTGATGGGATCAGTCGAGACAACATTGACGAAACCTCCTTCCTGGGGTTCCTTC
The DNA here is from genome assembly GCA_022702705.1 of Papilionanthe hookeriana x Papilionanthe teres. Lineage (NCBI taxonomy): Eukaryota > Viridiplantae > Streptophyta > Magnoliopsida > Asparagales > Orchidaceae > Papilionanthe > Papilionanthe hookeriana x Papilionanthe teres. Next base: position 9,484,507 of record CM040437.1, read on the forward strand.
ATGTACTCCTTCGGGATTGTTACATTCCCTTTCTGAAGGTTGTCGTTGAGCCAACTTTTGAAGGTAATGCAATCTTCTATCTTGTGCCCAAGCATCCGGTGGTAGGGGCAAAAGTTAGGATCACCTTTCTTGTTGACTTCCTCCGGTCTCTTAGGCTCGGCACTGGAAATCCGGAGTTTTCATCGACTACGGAACATTTTCGGCATCGCTTCATTCTTAAATGGCTATTCCCCGCTCGAAGCTCCCTTAATGTACGTTGCGGACGAGGCGGTTGTTCATACCGTGGAGATGACCGATAGCCGGGCTCGGGGTTGTTGATACCTCGTCGAGGTTGTTGTGGCCGTTCGGACGATATTTGTATCGGTTGCTTGCCTTTATCGACAGCTGCGACGATCCCGGATTTCTTTTCAAAAGTCTTCACAGGCTTTTGCTTGCCTGTCTTGTCGGCGAAACTTAATTACTTCGCCTCCTCTTGCAAGCTCACGGCCTTGCTTAACAACTTCTCGAAAGTCCTAATAGTAAATCCCTTGAGGAGAAGTGCTATCGGGTTGTGAATGCTTTTAAGTAAGATGCCGACTGCATGTTGTTCTTGTAGTTGTGGTTCACACTTCATGCTTAAGTTCCTCCATCGAAGTATGTAATCCACCAAAGTTTCGTTCGGTTTTCGCTTCTCTACCACTAAATCACCTATAGCTGATGTGGTGCCGAGCTCCGCGAATCGCTCGATGAAGAGGTTTTCTATTTCCGAGAACGTCTTCACCGAACCATTCGGTAACTCGCATATCAATCAAACGCGATCCCCGACGAGTCGCCGACGAACCGTCGGAAGAGTAATGCATCGCTCCCGCCGCAAAGCAACAACTCGGCACGAAAGTGTGCAACATGTTGTCTGGGGTTCCCTGCTCCATCAAAGGTCTCGAACAAAGGTGGTACGAAGCCTTCGGGTATTGGACATCGTCGAATTCTTCCGGTAAGGTCTACCCGTCCGAATGGATGTCCCGCTCTTTGATTGTGCTAAGGCTTCTCGCACTCGCTGTTCCACCAAACTCTTGATATCTTTTTCCGGAATCATACTTTCGTGTTGTATCTTTCTTTAGCTGATCATCCTCGTTGACGGATGTAATCTCCTTTCCTCCGTCTGCAATGTGAATGACCTCTGGGGGTGTTTCTCTTTGGGGTTGCACTTGACTCTGGAGAGTGGCTAGGGCGATAGCCATCTCTTCTATCCTCTTCGCCATTTGGGCGATCGTATCGTCTTTCTCTTGAAGCTGTCTTCTCATCATTTCCGGCTCCTCTCTTCCTCGCGGCCGCAGGAGCACCTCGTGAAGCCGACGAAGCTCGTGTTTCGACCATGTTGATTTATGCATACTCATCGTCCATGAATTCCGATGAATCAATCTCGTCTCCAAATTTCTCTTCTCTTTCTTTTGCTAGTCGTCGAATATCAGTCCTCAACTTTTCCATAGCGTCCTCTAGCGGTCTTTTCTGTGCATCTTCGCAGCTTGTCGTGCGATAGCCGCCGGTTCCCTTCTCGCGAGTCCCCTTTATCGCAAGAAGCACTTTCTTCGCATTCAAGTCTCCCGATGAGACTTTCCTTCTCGTGCCGTTGTTTCAATCTCGGCTGTCCAAAGAAGTGGGATGCCATACCATCCTTCTAGCATCGAAGGTCTAGGACCGCATGGTCCGTCGCCCAAATGCTGGAAGGTGGTATCCTCCCTAATCTGTAATCCTGAAATGACGACAGGCGGACTAGCCTTCATCCTTTTATTTGGCTTTTCTGTAATGATGGCGGGTTCTACTCAGGGCCCAAGACGGGATTTGACTGGCACCCGCCCTATCCTTCGTAGAATCTCCGATATGGGGCATTTCTCTTTCTTTGCTAGCTTCTCGATCACAGTTTGTAGTCGGGCAAATGGCGTGATCCTAGCCCTTTTCTTTCTGCTGTCATCGTAGTATGCTGGTCGAGGTAATGTAGAAACAATCCCGCGTACATTTTCCTCGTCACTGCGGCGGAAAGGGGATGGAATCTACTTCCTTCCAAAAAGGGTGTATCTTCGAGCAATGGTATGTATTCAGGTAGTGGTGTGTACTCGTGGATTTCGGATTTCCTCCAGAAAGCAACTTCGAAGCTCCGGCCTTCCCGGCAATCTTCCTACTTCGTTCCTTCTTTGGGTCCGTGTTAGTGATGGAATTCTTGAGCCGAACCCGATTTTAAAAACGTAAGGTCTCACAGAAAGTCCGTACCTTCCACGGTAATGTGTTCACCATAGTTCAGGATTTCCTTCCCCTTTAATTCTGCGTAAGCCGGGATAGGTGCAGAAACAACTAGACCAGGGGGTAGCAAGAATCAGTCCTTCGCGGACGAGCAAGATTCTCTCAGTCGGGACCTTTTGTAGGGGGGGAAACTCTTGGGTTGACCTAAGGTTGAACTCGATCAACGGCTTCTCAGCTTCAGATACTTTGTCTGTAAGTGTGAAAAGGGTAACATCAGTGATCTTGACATTTTTGTTCTCGAATCCTTGTCCGAAACAGATGATCCCATTGTTGGGCATCTCATCCTTGTAAACAGCGAAGTCTAGTCCATTGGTGAAGGAGAAAATCAGCTTTGGGGCAGACATTTTCTGCAAGGTAGATTCCGATTGTCAGTCCCAAGTTATGCTTCTTCTCATCAGGACGAAAAGAAAGGAATCGAAAAGAGTCCGAACACATTTTTGTTCATGTATATAAAAAAAGAAATTATTTGTTAAAAGAGTCATTCATTAGAGGGTTTGTTATTAGGAACGGAATGTTCAAAGGTGTAGAGAAGGTAAGGAATCTGATTCAGAATTGGAAAGGAAGAGAAAGTCTTATGCAAGACTTCTCGACTCGAAGGACTTCTCCTAAACTAACACCTATTGGGGGTACACCCCACCTCAGAAATGAGGTAAAAGGATCTCGAAACCTCTCTGTTTAGGGGTGTCTAAACAGTGGCTCCTAAATACGAGAGGAGTTGGCTATACTCGTTCAAGACAGAAATGAAAGGGGGTATTCCAACGGAAGAATGGTAGTCTTGGTCCACTAAGGGCATGGGCTCACTACCGATTTATGAAAGCAAAGCCATCTGATCAAAATGGAGAGAGGAACTATTCCCCAGCGGAGTCGCCAGAAGTTGTAGTCATATTTTTAGGTTGGTGTTTTGTATTTTGAAAAAGGGGTCGCCTACAGAAATTGTCGGCGAATTTTTAATTTAATTTAAATAAATAATTTGAAAAGTAGTATTTGATTTTAAAAATAATTTTTTAAATTTGAAGTTTTTAAGATATGAAATCAAACTCGATCTCACATCCCAAATAGTTTATATAAACGAGCACCACACCACAAACCATGTATCTATCCCTAAGGATAGACACACCGTTCGACTGTGGGGCTCGATTAAACAAACTAAAAGATTTGTGACATCCGTTTGGTCCGCGAACCAATTTTATAAGCCGACAAATTCCCCTACTTAATATGAAAGTATTAAACAGGTTTATATTACTCGGGTTCTTTAAAATTCCCTATAAGGGCAAGCCCCTATAGTTAATTACATCTTAAGTGACGGGAATCACCTAAGAAAACTCTCGATAATAATCAATAATTCTCGCTCTCAAGAATTTCAAAGTTTAAGTTTTCAAAGGATTGAATTTTGGAATTTCAATAGGGAATGGATCAAGTTTGGAACATTTTGTTTCGAGAATTCAAAGGAAGAAAGGTAGGAGAAATTACGGATTCGAAGTGAACTTCGTAATTTCCCGACTATCCTATTGTTTCGCTTGAATTTAGGAAAGTCCCGATGTCTATTTAATGTTTTGATTTTGTCAATTTTAATTAATTAGGGCTTATATTTATATGATAGAATCATACAAATAGACTTCGAAGATGTGAGGGTTTATGTCGTATCGTACGACTACCTCGGAATCCTAAGACCTAGCTAGGGCTTAATTTGCAATGCAAATGCCTAACGAAGAGTTGAGGATTTATGTTGCACTAGGCAAACTACCTCGAAGTCCTATGGGTTTGTTATTTAATTCTAAGAAAGTTTTGTTGAAGTAGACTCGAGTTTTGTCGATGACGATGGCCGTGCTGCCCACCATGCTCCAAGCTCCTTGTTGTTGCAGAGGTTTAGTTTTAGAAGTCATAAATTAGGGAATGAGAAAAGTGTTTTGGTTTAGAGAAAATCTTAATTTCCAAGTGTTTTTGTGTTTTAATTAAAACAAATCTTAAAGTTGATTATAACGACACCGGCTAAGATCCCACTGTTCCATCCTTCCGCATCATTATTTTTATCGGATTCACTTAGTCCGGATGAATTTGCTAAACTCAACTAAATGAGTTCCACACTTTCATTTAGACCGTGGGAAATCCCGTTAGCAACACGTAGGTTACATCATCTAAGGTATTCCCGATCATCCAACAGACGTTTTAATTTAGTTGTAATTGTAGTTTTGTGTTCTGTTTGTGATTAAATTTTGAGTTGTTTTATATTTTGAAATGTTGTGGCGGTGAATTTTATCTTGTGATGACTTTTAATTTAGTTTTGGTTTCAGTTTTAGGGACTATCCTAAAGGTGTGGGTTTTCATGCAACAGTTGTTTATCATGCAAGAAAAGTAAGTGCAATGCGGTTAAATAAATTGCAATAATGTAAATTGCAAGAAAGTAAATTGCAATAAAATAAAATCGTGCCCGGAGGGTCTTCCCGTCATCCCAAGCCGCACTTAAAACACAATTAGAATATTTAAGCAAGTTCCTAGGTAAAGCTAAGGGAAGGGTTATGGTTTTCTACCAAATTCCTAATCCTATAGCTAGTCATTTCCTATGACGTCTAGGTTCCTTGTGTTTTGGTTTGAAGACGATTTTCTTCATCAAAGAACAATTAAGTTCAATTGTTCTTATGAACATCCTATCATATCGAGGAAGTGCTTAAGGCAAATCTTAAACATCTTTTCAATATTTCTAGGATTGTTTTAAGTCCAAATGAATTCAATTACACAAATGAATTAATCGTCCGAGGTTTAGTTAAATTTTGTTATTATCTTACTCAGAGAACTAGGATATTTGAATGTCCTATAAGTGAAGTAACATTTCATTTAATATTCTGTTTAGGAGTTATGACAACTAAAGCTTTCGAGGGTAAATTGGTGTTCAAATGGTTTGTGATTTAGTTTAATTTCAATTAATGGGTTTAAATTTAGAATAGTGTTCAAGTTGCTTTATATTTAATTTCTTTTTGTTTTAAGTGATGTTATTTAATTCAATTTAATTTAACTTTAATTTAATTTAATTTAATTTTAATTTTAATTTAATTTAATTTAATTCAATTTAATTTAATTTGATGTTAAATTAATTTAGTTTAATTTGATTTAATTTCCTTTAATTTAATTTAATTTGAGTTAATTTTAATTTAATTTGATTTAATTTAATTTAATTTAATATGTTTTAATTTATTTTAATTTAATTTAATTTAATTTGTTTTAATTTAATTTAGTCTAATTTAATTTAATTTAACTTATTAATTTAATTTAATTTAATTTAATTTATTCATTTAATTTAATTTAATTTGTTTATTTAATTTAATTTAATTTAATTTAATTTAATTTAACTTAATTAATCTTTAATTTAATTTAATTTGATTTAATTTAATTTAATTCAATTTGATTTATTTAATTTAATTTAATTTTTAATTTTATTTTATTTTTAACTTTAATTGAAATTTTAAAAGAGTTTAATAATTTAACTTTAGTTTAATGATTAAGTCTTTTAATATTTTAAATTTGAGTTATCATTTTAATTAAGAATTAAATATTAATGAGATGATTAATTTAGGGATTTTTAAATTAAAGAATAAATCTCTTCCTAACAATAGCACTATTTTAATAATTCCAATTTTATTATTCTTCTCAAATTTAATCAATTATTTAATTAAGGTTTATTTCAATTATTTTAAATTGTTTAATGGGTTTCTACCCTTTAATTATTTAAATTTCAATCATCCAAATCAGACTAAGATCAAATATTTTACTTGTTAATTTTATTAAACCTAAAGTTTTAATTAAGGGTTAAAATTTTAATTACCACTTTGCCCTTTAAGCTTAATAATTTCATAACTCACTATATTGAGCTTAAATGAACTTGAAATTTTTATGTGACTTCACTCATATGTCAATAAAGACATGAGAGGAGAAAATGTGATTTTTCTGTATTTAATTTATTTATATAATTATTTTTGGTAGAAAATAGAGATTTCCAAGGAAAATTTAATAACATGACCAAGGGAAAGTTTCTGTCCTTAAGAAAATTAGGGGACATTCCTAATGACTAGAGGACCATTTGGACCAATTTTGGTGATTTTTTGAATTATATTATTTTTATTATAATTATTTTAAATTTTGGAGTGTTAATTAATTTAAAAATAAAATAAAGGTTGAAAAATGAATTTTATATTTTTCAAAAATCTCTCTGAGATCAAGGAAATCAAAGAACCAATGTTTGCAATTTTTTGATTTTTCTATGATTTATTATAATTATTTTAGTGAAAATACTAGAAAATACATTTTTTTAATTTTAAAATTACCCTAGGGCTTTAAAATTTAATATCTCATTAAATAGACCTAAGAAAAATATGGGGTTTGTTCCTAAGTGATTAAAATTCAAAATGTGACATTTTGGTGAATTTTATTATTTTTGTGATTTTTATTATTTTTTAATTATCAAAAATATTAAAATAATATTAAAAATCAGCTTTTTTAGAAAATTAAAATTTTAATTTTCCTATATTCCCCTAATATCATAGAGGCTCCAAAACCAATTTGGTGAATTTTTTAAAGGTATTTTGAAAGTTATGAATTTTTAAAGTTCAAATTGACTAAATGGCTTAATCAACCCATTTAGTAGGGCTAACCAAGTCCAATTGACTTCAAATTTTTATGGTGGGTTCCTCTGATCCTAAAAGTAAGTGGAGAATTGATTTCAAGTCAATTTGATGTATGGTTAACTCTAATTAATTAGGGATCTATTTTGGGTGTTTAAGCCAATTAGGGTTATTTTAAATGAACTAACTCAAAACCTATTTTTCCTAGGGTCCTCTAGTCATAAGGGACATCACCAAATTTTTCTAGAATTTATTTCACAACATGCTAATTATTAGAATTAAAATACTCAAAACAGTAACATGAATTTGAAAAAATCAATAACTTCTCATAGGGATGGCCTCTGATTTTGGAAAATTCAGGAAATGTTCCCAAATTCAGAGGCTTCAAAAGCCCTATGGTCTCATGTCATTGTGAATTTCATATATGCATGGAGAATTAAAACAATGCAGACAGTAAATAAATTATTAAAAATAAAATACTTGATGAAATTAAATGATTTCTTTTCCACATTATTCTCCTCTCGTTCACCGAAGCAAGAGGGTATTTTTATTTTATTTTTCTGATTTTCCTACACAAAGTTATGGATTTTCCAAGTTCTGGTAATTAAATAAATAGGAAAAATCCCTAATTTTCTATTTATCCGAGTCGGTGCCGCGTCATCCTCGGCATCTCCGAACGGCCACGCGGCGCGCTCTCATTCGACGCCGCCGCTTGAGTCAGCAGCCCGGGTCCCGCGGTTCACGTACCATCTCCTGGTCCGACGCCATCTGAGCCGTCCGTCCGCCCGTGTATTGAATGAACAACATCCATTCATCGTCCCCAAGCCTCCTAACCCGAGAACCGTCCATCTTCTAGGCCTAAGATCTCACTCGATACTTGACCAAATTTAACGTTCTTATGCTCTATGGATTCGTCTCAAGAAGACGAACACATCCATACGGTTTATGTGGGATGAAATTTACTCAATAAAAATAGAGAGTGTTCGAAGCTCGGGAAGAAGAGTGAGGCCATACCTTTGCTCGCAGAAGTGTGGCTTCGATCCGAGGGTTGTTTCACCTTCGATCGGATCCCAGCAAGCTCCGGATGAAGTCTCCCGGTCCGGTGAATTGCCTAGGTAGGATTTCGACCACGACTCGATCACAAAGCTTGGAGGCCGGAGCAACCGGGTGGCCTCAGAGATGGGGCTTTTACTCGGTGGACACCTTTCTCGGTCCGAGTGAAGGTGTAGGACCAATCAATTTGAGGATTGATCCACCGTGAAGAAGTGTCCTTGTTTTTAGGCTAAAGTTTGAACTCAAAATCGAGCTCAGCCGGAGGGAATTGGGTCGGAATTCAGCTGGGATCAAATGCTCTATGTATGGGGAGTAGTCCGGAACAATTTTGGCAGAGTTTCCTTAAGGTTTCTTTCAGCACCTCTCATGGCCGAGAAGGGGTGGTGTTTAAATAGGAGAGGGTGGAGGGCCTCCCAAGGAGAGTTAGGGCTTGGGATCAGCTGGTTTGGCATGCAGAAGTCTCCATCCAAATATATTTGGATTAAATTTAAGTTTAGGTGAATCATGATTAAGGCTAATGAGCTTTAGGGATTAAGTAAAGCCCTCCCTCTTCTTACCCAATATGGCATGGTGGAGTGTCCAAGGCTCTCATGGCTCACATGTGGCTCATGCATGGCTTCATGGCTCACCTTTGGCTTAGGGAAAGTTAAGTCAATTTCATGAAAAAGGGTTTTGTGAATTTTGGTATTTTAATGGGAATTGGCATATGGCTTGATTTGGGATGATTTGATGATTAATTTAGGACTTAGGTATTGAGTTTAATTGAAAGTATGATGAGGGGAAATGTCATATGGGCTTTGGGACCAATTTTGGGCCTTTGGATGTGGTAAAAGATTGGCTTTTAAAATGGTTTAAGGAATGGGCCTTTAAGTTTAAAAATGAATTTATGGGTGGGAATTTTGTAAATAGGTTGGGCCAAATAATTATTTGCTTTAGCTCATGGATGTGTCATGAGTGACTTGAAGCAAATTGGGGGTGATTTGGGTTTGAATTGGGTTGAATTTGGGCTCTTTTGGTGAATGGGCCAATATAGGTCAAAGTGGGCCAAGTTGGGCCAATGTTGGGCTAGGGTTAAAATTGATGTAAAATTAATGTTGAGAAATGTTTATGGGAGTGTTTCAAAGAGGTTTTGACTTTGGTTGGGCTTTGATTTTGGGGTTTGGGCTCATTTGGGTTAGGTTTTGGTTTAGGTCAAAATTGGGCCTTTTAGCTTTGGGTTGAATTTGAGTGGGGTTTGGGTCTAAATTTTGGGCAAATCATGTTAGTGTTTTGCTTGTGGGGATGCTAAGGAAGATTTAGAAAAGATTTGGGGTTAATTGGAGTCGAATCGGGTGAGTTTGGGTTAGGTTTGGGTCATGGGTCCAAATCGGGCTTTAAGGCAAAAAGTGAAATTGGATCCAAATGTCAATCAAATTGGACTTAGATTTGGTCTAGATTGGTGTTGGGAATGTTGAATTGAAGTTTAGAATTCAATTGTACCAGAATTTGGGTCAATCGGGTAGGTTTGGTTCGACATCGGGTTCACTTAGGGTTAAAATGGGTCAAATCGGGGTTTTTGACAAAAGTAGGGTAAATTGACAAACTTGGCCCATGGTGTAGTTGAATAAAATGAAATTGGGAATATTTAGGATTTTCTGAAATTTTCTGGGAATTTTCTGAATTTTTGGATTTTTGGGTCAAGAGGGGTATTTTGGGTATTTGGAGGGTATTGGGAGGTATTTTTGGAATTTTTGGGTATGGATGATCAATTTGAGTAATGTGGAAATGTTTGGGAATCATTTTGGGGATTTTTGGGTGATTTTGAAATTTTGAAAAATTTGGGTAATTCCAAGGGCTTTGGGTAGGTTAGGCGGGTGTAGGGTCCCGGCGGTCAAAAATTGAAAATTTGGAAAATTGAAGATTGGGTAAATGTAAGTGGAATAAAATCATTTTGGTTGATCCATGAAGCCACATCAAGCCCACATGAGCCATGAAGGGACTCATTTGAGGCATTCACTATGTTGTTCCTAACCCTCTTAGCCAAGTGTTTAGGGGTTAAGGACCATCCATGCGAATCACCTACATGAGTCGGGAGGTCGAGTTAGGTATGGGTGTGGTTTTAGGAGGTGTGTGAAAGTGTAGTGTATGAGTGTAGTGTGTGTGTAAGTCAGCCCCTTCACCAGTACTAGGCCACCTGTAGGCGGTCCTAAGGCCAAAGAGTCCCATAGGAACTCATCCTTTAAACTTCCACATTCGATTTCAACCCTCTAGGTGATTAGGGGTCTACAGTCAAGTTTGTGGAGTTTGCAGGAGTTAAGAAGTGGTTTGAAATTCTAGATGGTGGATCCCAATTCTAGTCCTCTAAGATAGTCAAAGGAAAAGCCTAAGGCTAGATCCTAAGTACTAAAAAGAAGGAGAGAAGACCTCATCAAAAATGAGGTCAACATAAACCTCACTTGAGTCTAAAATGATAAAATTAGATTCAATTAAGGCTTAAAATGACATTTAAATCAATTAAACCTTACCTAAATTAGGTTTAATAAAAATCAAACTCCTTTAATTAAGTTTAAGGACACACTAAACTTAATTAACCAATTAAACCTTACCTAAATTAGGTTTACTAAAAATCAAACTCTTTTAATTAAGTTTAAAGACATAATAAACTTAATTAACCAATTAAACCTTACCTAAATTAGGTTTAATAAAAATCAAACTCCTTTAATTAAGTTTAAGGACACACTAAACTTAATTACCCAATTAAACCTTACCTAAATTAGGTTTAATAAAAATCAAACTCTTTTAATTAAGTTTAAAGACATAATAAACTAAATTAACCAATTAAACCTTACCTAAATTAGGTTTAACAAAAATCAAACTCCTTTAATTAAGTTTAAGGACACACTAAACTTAATTAACCAATTAAACCTTACCTAAATTAAGTTTAATAAAAATTAAACTTCTTTAATTAAGTTTAAGGACACACTAAACTTAATTAACCCATTAAACCTTACCTAAATTAGGTTTAATAAAAATTAAACTCTTTTTAATTAAGTTTAAAGACATATTAAACTTAATTAACACAGAACTAAACTCCCTCAATTAGGTTTAAAGACATACTAAACTTAATTAACCTCCTTAAACATAAGGTTTAATCATACCTAAACCCTAATTAGGTCTAACCCTTAGACCTAATTAAACCTTTAAGCCTTAACTAACTAAGGTTTAATCAAACTTAAACCCTAATTAGTGTCTAACCCTTAGACCTAATTAAACCATTAAGCCATAACTAACTAAGGTTTAATCATACCTAAACCCTAATTAGGTCTAACTCTGTGATCTAATTAAACCATTAAGCCTTAACTAACTAAGGTTTAATCAAACATAAACCCTAATTAGGTCTAACCATTGCACCTAATTAAACCTTTAAGCCTTAACTAACTAAGGTTTAATCAAACTTAAACCCTAATTAGGTCTAACCCTTGCACTCCAATTAAACCTTTAAGCCTTAACTAACTAAGGTTTAATCAAACCTAAGCCCTAATTGAGTCTAACCCTTAGACTCTAATTAAACCTTTAAGCCTTAACTAACTAAGGTTTAATCAAACTTAAACCCTAATTAGGTCTAACCCTGTAGACCTAATTAAACCTTTAAGCCTTAACTAACTAAGGTTTAATCAAACTTAAACCCTAATTAGGTCTAACCCTTAGCACCTAATTAAACCTTTCGAGCCTTAACTAAATAAGGTTTAATCAAACCTAAACCCTAATTAGGTCTAACCCTTAGACCTAATTAAACCATTAAGCTTTAACTAACTAAGGTTTAATCAAACTTAAACCCTAATTAGGTCTAACCCTTAGACCTAATTAAACCTTTAAGCCTTAACTAACTAAGGTTTAATCAAACTTAGACCAAACACTTAGGTTCAACCCACATTGAACCTAAATCAAACTTAAACCTAACTTAAGCCTGATCTACATTAGACTTAAGTCAAACCAAACTTAGGTTCAACCCGACACTGAACCTAAACTAAACTTAAACCTAACTTAAGCCTCGATCTACATTAGACTTAAGTCAAACCAAACTTAGAGCTCAACCCGACATGAACCTAAACTAAACTTAAACCTAACTTAAGCCCGATCTACATTAGACTTAAGTCAAACCAAACTTAGGTTCAACCCACATTGAACCTAAATCAAACTTAAACCTAATCTAACTTGAGTCCAACCTAACTTGAACCCAAGTTAACCTAAACCTTAGGTTCAACCCACATTGAACCTAACCTAAACCTAATCTAACTTGAGTCCAACCTAACTTGCCCTCAAGTTAACCTAAACCTTAGGTTCAACCCACATTGAACCTAACCTAAACCTAATCTAACTTGAGTCCAACCTAACTCGAACCCAAGTTAACCTAAACCTTAGGTTCAACCCACATTGAACCTAACCTAAACCTAATCTAACTTGAGTCCAACCTAACTTGAACTCAAGTTAACCTAAACCTTAGGTTCAACCAACATTAAACCTAACCTAAACCCAAACCAACTTAAACTCAAGTTAACCTAAACTTTAGGTTCAATCCACATTGAACCTAATTCAAACATAACCCAACTCGAGTTCAATCCAACTTGAACTCAAGTTAACCCAAAATCTTAGGTCCAATCCCTATCGAACCTAACTTAAATTCAAACATGACCTAACTTCAATTCAATCCAACTTGAACTCAAGTTAATCTAAATCTTAGGTCCAATCCATATTGAACCTAAATTCAACCTAAACCAAAGTTAAGTCTAATCTACATTAGACTTAAATCAAAACGAACTTGAGTTCAACTCCTAATGAACTTAAGACAATCCTAAATCTAAGTCCGACAAAATAGACTTGATTAAGACTTAAACCTTACCTAAAATGGATTTGAATGGTCTATAATTCTAATTAAGTCTAATTTATTTGGCTTCGATTAACCTTTAAATCCTATTTAAACAAGGTTTAAAATTTAATTAAGTCCATCCAAAACCAAACCTTTTAACTTAAGTTCAAACAGTACATGAACTCAAGTTAATCAAATTCAATCAATATTGAATTTAACTTAGATTCAATCAGACATGAATCCAAGTTAATTCAATCAATATTGAATTTAAACCTTTTAACTTAAGTTCAAACAGACATGAACTCGAGTTAATCAAATTCAATCAACATTGAATTTAACTTGGGTTCAACCAGACATGAGCCCAAGCTAGTTCAATTAGTATTGAATTTAACTTTAAATCTTTTGATAGACACGAACCTGAAATTTAAGCTCAAACTCAAAATCAATTCAACATAATTTGACATTCTAAAATCGACATAACCGACATAAATCTGATGTTGACATAATCAACGAAAATTTGACATTTCAAAAATAAAACAACATCATTTAGCATGAAGTTGACATTTCAAAATAACTTAACATATTCTGTGATATTATTTCTGACGATATTTTCTTCGCAGGATGAAGACAAGAAATTTCGTTTAGATTTTCTTTACATGTTATAGGGTGTGCTAACTCTGTTTTGCAGGACGCCGACGACGAAATATTAGCAACAAAACAAAACAAAACTTTTAGGTTAGACATATAACTCTGAAACTTTTCAACAAGACAACAACATTGAAAACAAAACAAAACTTTTAGGTTAGACATATAACCCGAAACTTCTCAACAAGACAACAACATTGAAAACAAAACAAAACTTTTAGGTTAGACATATAACCCGAAACTTTTCAACACAACAACGACATGACAACAAAACCAAAACCTTTAGGTTAGACATAATACCTAAAGTATTCAATAACATGATATAACGACATTTGGGAGTGATAGTGGGTACATCTCTCCTTAAATAAATCTTTTAGAAAACAAATGATTAACATTAATCAGAAGTTTTCTTAAATAATCGAGAATTGTTTAAGATGTAATTAACTATAGAGGCTTACCTCTATAGGAGATCCGAAAGAACCCAAAACGTAAATCTCCGGTTTACCATGATTTTCTTAATATGAAAATTCTAGAATACGTTATTCTAGAATATCCTCATATAAGAATTATCATAAACACCTTTTTCTACTATTAGTCCTAAAATTCTCTAAATCCTTCATAGGATTTATACGAATAAAACTAGGCTAATATTAGATGGCGACTCCTTGACATTGACATGATATATTGGATGGCGATGACATGATGACATCATCATCATCAAACACCACGAACCACATCCCACCGTGGTCGCAACACACATATATATTTTCTTTCTTTCCATCGCCACCACTCCCCACTCTTTTTGTAACATTTACGTGATATCAACGCGTAGGGAGCCATAAGACGCTCTTTCTTTTAATAAGAATATATATATATATATATATATATATATATGTACATATATTATTTATAATTTATTTAATTGTTAAATATTTTTATAATTAAATTATATTTATAAATAATATATTGTACTTAAATTATCTAAAATAAAAAATAATATATATATATATATAAATATATATATTTAAATATACACATATATATTTATTTATTTATAATTTATTTAACTATTAAAAATTTTTATAGTTAAATTATATTTATAAATAGTACACAATACTTAAAATATTTAAAATAAAAAAATAATTTTACATAAATATAAATATATATATATATATATATACATATACATATATATATATATATATATATATTTAGCAAAAAGCAAAAAATTTCATTCAATCCAAAATTACATACATCCGATATATGGAATATCGACCAAGTCCCCAAAAAGTAAATGCCTTAATCGCTCAACAGGAGTAAGTAGAAAAAGCTATAGTTTGGGAAGTATTAGCATGTTTTGCCAACCAAGTTGGCTGGTTGATTGCCCTCTCTGTAGATATGTGTCCATTTAAGATTGAGGGAGCCAAAAGTGGAGATCAAAGTTCTGTGAAGATATACCAAATTCCAGGGAGGGGGAGATAAACCTTGCAGAATGTTAACTAGCTGTTGTGAGTCAGATTCAATCCATACAAATTGATAATTCAAAGCCTTGGCAGTAAGCAAAGCCCAATGTGCAGCTTGCAGTTCTGATTCAATGGCTGATGTGGAGATAGTAGGTGCATGAAAGAACCATAAAGTCCGTCCCAATGAATTTCGCAAATAGCTCCAATTCTTGCAGCAGAAGGTGTATAACTGCCATCAATATTAATTTTAACCCATGGTGGAGGTGGAAGAGACCATTTCAAGCAAAATAGGCTTTTTCCTTGGAGATGAGTCCAACGAGTGAGTGTTTACATAGGAAACCGCAGACAATTTGCCACAATTTGATGAATGGTACGAGTTTTGTCTTCATATTTAGCAAGATTTCTTGCCATCCATACAAACCAAATAGATTACTAAGGGTATATGGAACCATGTTTCCTTTTTCCAGTCATCCCAGACAAGCCCCCAAATGAGACCAATTATAGTTGAGATGCTTCAACTTGAAATGCCGTAATACTATATTCCAAACCCGTTTAGTGACAACACACTCGGAAAAAAAGATGAGAAATGGATTCCTCTTAACAAGGTGACATAACCAAGCATCCGGATGCGGATCTTAAACCTTTAAGTTTCAGTAAATCATCCATCGGCAGATAATTATGGAACAAGTCTCCAACAGAAGAAAGACATTGAGGGAGATAAGAGCCTATTCCAGATTTTGTCTCCCCAAGTAGTGTCGAGCCAAGAACATGTTGTGTTATGTATCATGCTATTTAAAGATTTCGATTCGACTTTTTCAAGTAGAAGTCTATCGGGTTTATCGGATTTAATTGGGATTTGTAGAATTTGTTGAACACTCGTCCTCGACCTGAATCTCCCTTAGCATGTTGACATTCCATTGATCCTCCACCCAAAAATCGAAACGAGTGAGTTGGTGATTAATCTCGAAGCAGTGAACTTTAAAGTTCCTTCCCAAGCCGATTATCATGATAGAAATTAACGAGTCCCTCGCCAACCTCCCAACAGAAGAATTGATTAGCCAATTCTCTAACTTTCAGCAGATATTTCCAATGCTTGGAATCCCCTTGCTTTGGCCTTACAGAGTTAGGATGTAACTTCCAGCAATACTTCTCATTCAAAAATTTGGCCCACATTGTATCTTGTCTTCTAAATTTGATCCACTGCTTGCAATAAAACAAATAGCTCATCTCGTTGGAAGCTTTTCATACCTAACCCCCAGACTTTGAGTGGTTTGCACACTTTGTTCCATACCGCCCAATGGTACTCGTTTTGTTTCGACCTTCCCACAAAAATTTGTTAAACATAGTTTCAATTAATTTCCGAGTGCTCTTCTTCATTCTAACCATTTGCAAATGATAGAGGGGGAAAGTTGAGAGGATACTCTTCAAGAGAGCTACTCTACCACCATTTGATAGAAAAACAGTGGTCCAACAATTTAATGTTGTTGTTATCTTTCTAACCACTTCATCATATCGGGACCGTTTCCTTCTTCCTTTGGTAAGTCGTATTCCCTAAATATCTTAGAGGAGGTCTCGCGATAGTAAATCCGAAGTGAACTCTTTCATCCACTCGCCGATAATTCAAACCTTTTCCAGCCTAGAAATCGACATTTCTTTCGATTTAGTTCAAGGCCCGCAACCATAGCCAAATGATCTCGTTAATTGTAATGTCTTTCTTACAGCAAGCTTGCTGCCATTAGTGAAAATGATAACATCATATATATATATATTTAAAAATTATTTAACAATTAAATATTTTCATAATTAAATTATATTTATAAATAATATACTATACTTAAAATATTTAAAAAAATGATATTAAATAAATTAATATATATATATATATATATAATTTTTTAACTATTAAATATTTTTTTAATTAAATTATATTTTAAAATAATATACTATACTTAAAATATATAAAATAAAAAAATAATATTATATAGATTTATATATAAATATATATCAATATTTTTTTTCCTCTAAAAGAGCCCTAAGCTCCTTGCATGTTAAGAGTGAAGGTAATTACAAAAGTTATAGAGGGGGGGGGGGTGAGGCCCAACAACACCTAAAGGAAAAGAAAGGAAAATGGGAAAAAAAGTTAAGCTCTTCTAACAAAAGGAAGAGCCAAAATGTCCCCTCTCAACAAAGTAGATAAATGGGCCTCAGGGGAAGCACTAAACTTAACTCTGTGGTTGAATGATGCGGCTCGGCAAGCCAATTAGCGAGTAGGTTTCCTTCTCTATAAATGTGTTGCCACTGGATCTGGATATTATGAGTAAGCTGAGTAATTTTCCTCTTCCAATACACAAGGTGGTGGGGTGTGGTGGCAGAACCCCTCAGCATTTGTATGTTGTGTGCAGCATCAGATTCAATAACCAGGTGAGTGTACATAAGCACCTTTGCCATCTTGATTGCCCAGTAAACAGCAGCAATTTCTGCTTCCTGAGCAGAAGAAGCACAAATGGGGGATTGGAACCACCAAAGGCATTTACCTTGATGGTTCCTGCATACCCCACCAATGCCGGCATTATACATAGAGTAACTACCATCGGTGTTGATCTTGACCCAAGGAGAAGGGGCCGGAGTCCATTGAATTAATTTCACCTCGGGTTGTTGCTTAATCGAGGAGAAAGGATTAGAAATGTGATTATGTATAAAGTCACAACGAATGAGTGGAGATTTGCCTGCTATCAAACCTTTCACCATGATGTTTGATTTTGTTCCTAGCCATCCAGGTGAACCAAAAAATGATAAGAGGGATATGGGAGAGTTGGAGGTCCATCCAGTCAAGCCAACAGGACTGAATGGAAAACCAGTGACCCTGATGCCTTCTAAGATTTACTCTAGTGAGAGTATAGTCCCAGACCTCCTTCACCACAGGTCATTCCATAAAAAGGTGCTGAATGGTTTCTTCTGCAGAATTGCGCAGCCAACATCTAGAGGCACTTTTGAGCCCCTTCATTTTCAATATATCATCCAGTGGTAGAAATCCATGAAATAGCCTCCAAGAGAAAAAGGACATGGAAGGGGTGAGTTCCTTGCACCATATCCTTTTCCCCAAAGAAACCTTAGACCAAGTATGAGTATACTTATAGATAAAATGGCTCAGAGACCTGTGTGGTGGGTTCTTAGTAACAAGTTTATCAGGAGCAGAAGAATCCACTGGAATGTCCAAGATTTCAGGATTGGTATCTTCTGGAACAATCTTCTTCAAAGCTGCAATGTTCCAATGGTCACCTTGCCATAGGTCAGACACAATCAAGGATGAGTCATAATCAACAGGGAAGAGAGGGTAGGGGCGGACCCATGAAGCCGCTTATCTAGCCAAAAACTGATCTTACCGGATCCTGACTCACAACAGAAGAAATCATTAGCTTTATTTCGACTTTAAGCAACTCCTTCCAATGGATAGAATCAACCAGCCTTAGGATGAGCCGGAGTTAGGATGGGTTCTTTTGCAATACTTGTGTCTAATAAATGAGGCCCATAAAGAATTACTTTGTCTAAACTCGATCCACTGCTTGATATAGAATAACTCACCCAACTCGTTTGAAGCTCTTGAATCCTAAACCCTCAACGATTAACTCGGTTTCGCATAGCTTATTCCAAATAGTCCCAATGCTTTTGAGGATGTTTACCCTCCCAAAGAAATTTGTTAAAAGTAGTGGCTAGCGAGTCTGTCGGGTGCTTTTTTTCATTTTAATCATTTGCATAGTGTATGGGGGAAAGAGGTTAAGATACTTTGAAGCAAGGTGATTCGACCCCATTGGAGAGGAAGGTATTGGGCCCAAGCAGCTTAATTTCGTAAATAATCTTATTAGTCACCTCATCATATTGAGTTTGCTTTTTTTCCTTTTAATAATTGTATCCCTAGATACTTGATTGGGACTGAAGGGTGAGAGAAACCAGTGAAATCCTTGATCCAAGAGAGGATATCGATCTTGGCAGCTTCTTACTCGTTAGAGAACCGACATTTATTTTTGTTTAAATCTAAACCAACCACCTCCTTAAGATGCTCCAATATCCGCATTGTTTTCTTCATCGCCATTTTATCGCCATTGGAAAATATAATAACATAATCTAAACCCTAAATATATATCAATATATATATATATATATATATATATATATATATATATATATATATTTATTTTTAAATATATATATATTTATTTATTTATCATTTTTTTAACTATTAAATAATTTTATAATAAATTATATTTATTAATAATATAGTATACTTAAAATATTTAAAATAAAAAAATAATATTATATATATATATATATATATATATATATTTATTTATAATTTATTTAACTATTAAATATTTTTATAATTAAATTATATTTATGAACAATATACTACACTTAAAATATTTAAAATAAAAAAATAATATTAAATAAATTTATATATATATATATATATATATATATATAATTTATTTAATTAATAAATATTTTTATAATTAAATTATATTTATAAATAATATACTCGTACTTAAATTATTTAAAATAAAAAATAAATATTATATAAATTTATATATAAATATATATAAATATATATAGTTATATATACACATATATATTTATTTATTTATTATTTATTTTACTATTAAAAAAATTTTTAGTTAAATTATATTTATAAATAATATAATATATTTAAAATATTTAAAATAAAAAAATAATATTAAATAATATATATATAAATATATATATATATATATATATATTTATAATTTATTTAATTATTAATTTTTTATAATTATATTATATTTATAAATAATATACTATACTTAAAACATTTAAAATAAAAATAATAATATTATATATATATATATATCTATATATATCTATATATATTTATTTATTTATAATTTACTTAATTATTAAATATAAATGATCAATCCGTGACCTAATGCCCAAACTATTGGCACAATAGGTCAACTTTTGACCAAAATGTCAATTTTGGTCAAAATAGTCTATTTTTGAATTAATGACCAAATATTGACCCAATAGTCGATCTCTGACAAAAAAGTCAAGTTTGGTCAAAATGGTCAATCCTTGACCCAATACAAACTCATTAACCAAATAGGTCAACTTTTGACCAAAAAGTCAATTTTGGTCAAAATAGTCATTTTTTGACCTAATGACTACCCTTTGACCCAATAGGTCAAGTTTTGAACAAAAAGTCTACTTTGGTCAAAATGGTCAATTTTTGACACAATGACCAACCCACTGACGTAATAGATCAACTTTTTGACCCAAAAGTCATCTTAGGTCAAAATGGTTTATTCTTGACCCAATTACCAACTCATTGACCAAACATGTCAACTTTTGACCAAAAAGTCAACTTTTGTTAAAATGGTCAATTTTTAACCCATTGACCCAATAGGTCTACTTTTGACCAAAAAGTCATCTTTGATCAAAAATGTCAATTCTTGACCCAATTACCAACTCATTGACCAAATAGGTCAACTTTTGACCAAAAGTCAACTTTGGTCAAAATAGTCAATATCTGACCCAATGACCACCCCGTTTACCCAAACGGTTAAATTTTGACCGAATAATTCAATTTTGGTCAAAATAGGTCAACTTTTGACCAAAATGTAATCTTTGATCAAAATGGCCAATTTCTGACCCAATGACCACCACATTGACCCAAAGACCAACTCATTGACCCAATAGGTCGGTTTTGACCAAAAAGTAAATTTTGGTTAAAATAATTAATTTTTGATCTAATTACCAATTATTCACTCAATAAGTTAATCTCTGACCAAAAAGTCAACTTTGGTCAAAATATTCAATCCTTAACCCAATGACAAACCCATTGACCCAATAGGTCAATTTTTGACCCAATAATCAATTTTGGTCAAAATAGTCAATTTTTGTCTGAATGACCACCAATTGACCCAATAAGTAAACTTTTGACCAAAAAGTCAACTTTGGTCAAATGATAGGTCAACTTTTGACCAATAAGTTAACTTTTGACCAAAATAGGTCAACTTTTGACCAAAGAAGTTAATTTTAGTCAAAATGGTCAACTTCTGACATAATGACCTCCCCGTTGACCCAATGGCTCAACTTTTGACAAAAAATTTAATTTTGGTCAAAATAACTAATTTTTTACCTAATTACTAAAATACTCAATTTTTTGAATTAATGACCAATTAGTGACCCAATAAGTCAATCTCTGACAAAAAAGTCAACTTTGGACAAAATGGTCAATGATTGACCCAATGACAAACCCATGCCCAAAAAGTTAAATTTTGACCAAAAAGTCAATTTTGGTCAAAATAGTCAATTTTTGACCTAATGACCACCCATTGACCAAATAGGTCAACTTTTGACCGAAAAGTCAACTTTGGTCAAAATGGTCAATTTTTGACCCAATGATCAACCCATTGACAAAATTGGTCAAATTTTGACCGAAAAGTCAACTTTTTAGGTCAAAATAGATAATTTTTGACCTAATGACAAATTATTGACCCAATAAGTAAATCTTTAACCAAAAAGTCAACATTGGTCATAATTATCAATCTTTGACCCAATGACAAACCCATTGACCCAACATGTCAAACTTTGAACAAAAAGATAACTTTGGTCAAAAAGGTAAATCATTGTCCCAATAACCAACCCACGGACCCAATAGATCGACTTTTGTGCAAAAAGTCAATTTTGGTCAAAATAGTAAATTTTTTACATAATTGCCAATTATTGACCCAATAGGTTAACTTTTGAACAAAAAAGTCAATTTTGGTCAAAATTAGCAATTTTTGACTTAATGACCACCTCATTGACCCAAAAGGTCAACTTTTGACCAAAAGGTCAAATTGGGTCAAAATGGTCAATTTCTGACACAATGACCTAAATGTCAACTTTGGTGAAAATGGTCAATCCTTCATCCAACGACCAACCCATTGACCCAATTTGTT
>CM040437.1:9511374-9513874 GCA_022702705.1 Papilionanthe hookeriana x Papilionanthe teres
TTGACCTAATGCCCAACCCATTGACCCAATAGGACATCTTTTGACAAAAAAACAAATTTGGTAAAAATGATCAATCCTTGACCCAATGACCAACCCATTAGCCTAATAGGTCAACATTTCACCAAAAAGTCAATTTCGGTCAAAATAAAAAAAAATTAAATTAATGACCAATTATTGACCCGATAAGTCAATCTCTGACCAAATAGTCAACTTTAGTCAAAATAGTTAATCCTTGATCCAATGACAAACTCATAGACCAATAGGTCAACTTTTGACCAAAAAGCCAATTTTGGTCAAAATAGTCAATTTTTAACCAAATAACCACTGATTGACCCAATATGTCAACTTTTGACCAAAATGTCAACTTTGGCCAAAATGGATAATTTTTTACCCAATGACCAACCCATTGACCCAATAGGTCATATTTTGACCAAAAAAGTCATCTTTGGTAAAAAAAGTCAACTTCGTGAGCCAATTACCAACACATTGGCCAAATATATCAACTTTTGACCAAAAAGTCAACTTTGGTCAAAATGGTCAATTTCTGACCCAATGGGTTAACTTTTGACAAAAAATTCAATCTTGGTCAAAATAGTCAATTTTTTACCTAATGACCAATTAATTACCAAATAAGTCAATCTCTGACCAAAAAGTTAATTTTTGTCAAAATAATCAATCCTTCACCTAATGACAAACACATTGACCCAACGAGATAACTTTTGACAAAAAGTCAATTTTGGTCAAAATAATCAATTTTTGACCTAATGACCACCCATTAACCCAATAAGTCAACTTTTGACCAAAAAGTCAACTTTGGTCAAAATGGTCAATTTTTTACCCAATGACCTATCCGTTGACCCCATATATCAAATTTTGACCAAAAAGATTTCTTCGATCAAAATGGTCAAATCTTGACCCAATTACCAACTTATTGACCAAATAAGTTAACTTTTGACCAAAAAGTCAACTTTGGTCAAAATGGTCAATTTCTGACTTACTGACCACCCCGTTGACCCAATGGGTAAACTTTTGACAAAAAATTTAATTTTGGTCAAAATAATCAATTTTCGACCTAATGACCAATTTTAGACCCAATAAGTCAATATCTGACCAAAAAGTCAACTATGGTCAAAATGATCAATCCTTGACCCAATGACCAACCCATCGACCCAATAGCTCAACTTTTGACCAAAAAGTCAACTTTGGTCAAAATGATCAATTTTTTACCAGCGACCAATGCATTAACCCAGTAGGTCAACATTTGACCAAAAAATCAATTTTGGTAAAAATAGTCAATTTTTGACCTAATAACCAATTATTAACCCAATAAGCAATCTCTGACCAAAAAGTTAACTTTGGTCAAAATGGTCTATCCTTGACCAAATGACCAACCCATTGACCCAAGTAGGTCAACTTTTGACAAAAACTCATCTTTGGTCAAAATGGTCAATTCCTGATCATATGACCACCCCATTGACCCAACGAGTTAACTTTTGACAAAAAAAATTCAATTTTAGTCAAAATAGTCAATTTTTGACCAAATGACCAATAATTGACCCAGTAAGCCAATCTCTGACCAAAAAGTCAACTTTGAACAAAATGGTCAATCTTTGACCCAATGCAAACTCATTGACACAATAGGTGAACTTTTGACCAAAAAGTCAACTTTAGTTAAAATGGTCAATTTCCGACCCAATGACCAACCCATTGACCTAATAGGTTAACTTTTGACCAAAAAGTCAACTTTGGTCAAAATGGTCAAACCTTGACCCAATAACCAACTCATTGACTCAATATGTCAACCTTTAACCAAAAAGTCAATTTTGATTAAAATAGTCAAATTTTGACGTAATGACCCCCCATTAACCAAATCGGTCAACTTTTGACAAAAAAGTCAACTTTGGTCAAAATGGTCAATTTTTTACCTAATGACCAACCCGCTGGCCAAATTGGTCATATTTTGACCAAAAAGTCAACTTTTTGGTCTAAATAGACAATTTTGACCTAATGACCAATTATTAACCCAATAAGTAAATCTTTGACCAAAAAGTCAACTTTTGTCATAATTGTCAATCCTTGACCCAATAACTAACCCATCGATCCAATAGATCGACTTTTGACTAAAAAGCCAATTTTGGTCAAAATAGTAAATTTTTGACATAATTACCAATTATTGACTCATTAGGTCAACTTTTGAACCAAAAAGTCAATTTTGGTCAAAATTATCAATTTTTGACCTAATGACCACCTCATTAATCCAAAAGGTCAACTTTTAACCAAAAGTCAAATTTGGTTAAAATGGTCAATTTCTGACACAATGACGTAAATGTCAACTTTGGTGAAAATGTTCAATCCTTCATCCAATGACCAACCAATTGACCCAATTTGTTAACTTTTGACTAAAAAATCAAATTTGGCCAAAATGATTAATCCTTGACCAAATGACCAACCTATTGACATAATAAGTCAATTTTTGACCAAAAAGTCAATTTTGCTCAAA